>JAXLNO010000881.1:40944-64148 GCA_038087875.1 Malacoraja senta | reverse complement strand
TCTGAAATTCCCCGTTTTCCTCTCTCGCTCCGTTCTTGAAAAGTGGGATAACATTAGCTCTCCTCCAAACCACTGGAACTGATCCTGAATCTATTGAACATTGTAAAATGATCACCAATGCGTCCACTATTTCTAGAGCCACCTCCCCGAGGGCCCTGGGATGCAGACCGTCAGGCCCAAGGGATTTATCATCCTTCAGTCCCATTAGCCTACCCAATACTATTTCTCGCCTAATGAATATTTCTTTCAGTTCCTTTGCCCCATTAGATCCTCTGTCCTCCAGTACATCTGGGAGATTGTTTGTGTCTTCCTTAGTGAAGACAGATCCGAAGTACCTATTCAACTCTTCAGCCTTTTCATTGTTGCCCATAATAATTTCACCCGTGTCTGCCTTCAAGGGACCCACATTTGACGTTGCTACTCTTTTACCCTTAACATATCTAAAGAAGCTTTTACTGTCCTTCTTTATATTCCTGACCAGCTTCCCTTCGTACTTCATCGTTTCAGCCCGTATTGCCGTTTTGTTTCCTTCTGTTGTCCTGTGGAAGTTTCCCAAATCCTCTGGCTTCCGGCTACTCTTTGCTGTGTTATACATCTTTTCTTTTAGTTTTATTCTATTCCTAACTTCTCTTGTCAGCCACGGTTGCCTCCTACTCCCCTTAGAATCTTTCTTCCTTTTTGGAATGAAATGATCCTACGTATTCCGTATTATGCCCAGAAATTCCTGCCATTGCTGTTCCACCGTCATTCTTGCTAGGATCCCTTTCCAGTCTACCTTGGCCAGCTCCCCTCTCATGCCTTCATAGTCCCCTTTGTTCAACTGCATCACTGACACTTCCGATTTAACCTTCTCCTTCTCAAATTGCAGATAAAAACGAATCTTATTATGATCACTACCTCCAAGCGGTTCCTTTTACCTCGAGTTCTCTTATCATATCTGGTTCATTGGACAAAACTAAATCCAGAATTGCCTTTTCTCTGTTCGGCTCCGTTACAAGCTGATCTAAGAATCCATCTCGGAGGCATTCTACAAACTCTCTTTCTTGGGGTCCTGAACCAACCTGACTTTCCCAGTTTACCTGCATATTGAAATCCCCCATCACCATAGTGGCATTACCTTTGTTACATGCCAGTTTTAACTCCTGCTGCAACTTACACACTACACCCGGGCTACAATTTGGGGGTCTGTAGATAACACCAATTAGTGTCTTCTTGCCTTTACAATTCCTCAACAATCCACAGTGACTCTACCTCGTCAGTCCCTATGTCTTCCCTCGCAAGGGACTGAATTCCATCCCTCACCAGCAGAACTACCCCCTCCTTTGCCCACCTGCCTGTCCTTTCTATAGGATGTATAACCCTGAATATTAAGTTCCCAGGCCCGATCCTCCTGCAGCCACGTCTCAGTAATCCCCACAATGTCATATCTACCAACCTCTAACTGAGGCTCAAGCTCATCTACTTTAGTTCTTATACTTCGCGCATTCATATACAATACTTTTAATTCCTTACGCATCTCACCTTTCACATCGATCCCTATTACACTTGGCCATACTCTCCTATCCCTTTGTGAGCTTCCTTTCCCGTTAATTCTGGGGTCATTAACTATCCATTTACGCTCTTTCCCTTTAACTCCATCCTCGACTATCCCATTTGACACCCCATCCCCCTTATTCAGTTAAAAACAACTCGTGTAGCAGTGGCAAACCTGCCTGCTAGAATGCTGGTCCCCCACCTGTTAAGATGCAATCCGTCCCTTTTGTACAGTTACTCCTTACTCCAAAACAGATCCCAGTGATCTAAGAATCTAAATCCCTGCCCCCTGCACCAGTTCCTCAGTCACACATTCAGGTCCCGTAGCTCCATGTTCCTGCTCTCGCTAGCACGAGGAACTGGAAGCAAACCGGAGATAACCACCCTGCAGGTCCTGCTTTTCAGCATTTTTCCGAGCTCTCTAAAGTCACGCTACAGAATATTCAACCCCTTCTTTCCGACATGGTTTGTCGTGTAATCCTCCGGGTCTCCTCTTAGAATAATTTAGTGACAGATTCTTTGGATCGGAGAGACCCTCTGACTGCCTAGCCGCTTCTGCGTCCCCAGTGCCTTCCCGTTTACAACACGTTATTAGTCCAAATGAAGCGGAAAACCGCCTATCTTTTTGCGGGTGGCCACCCTTGTCCTGTTGTCCCTGGGAGCCACTGAGGGGCTGGGAAGCTCCCTTAACTGGTTGTCTTTTATTGAACCGGCCTCTTTTTGACCCTGCTCGCAATGCCAGTTTTGTCGTGGTTACCGATACTCAAAATTAATCAGGCGACGCGCAGAATTCCTTCAAGAATTTCAAACCTTTATTTGCAATCAAGGCTGGGCCAATTAAAGAGTCAATTGCACGACTGTCCACCTTCAGACAAAGAGCTGCTTCTTTTTATGGCATGTTTAACTCTGTATGTCCCACCCCCGGTATATTTCCCTACCCAATCATTTGCAGACATTCCCTTATCGATAACCAATTACCTGCATCCAGTTTGTCCCCTCCTTCCAAGTTATTTTCCATTCCGTAATTCTTTTTAAACCACATAACTTCCACTTTCTTGCCCCCCCCCTTATTTCTCTTAGCTAGGGCTTGATACAGTTACAAAGGTCATATATCTGTCACAAATGGTTTACGTTAAGTGCTGCGAGAGAAGAATCCTATGTTTACGCAAGCTTACAAAAAAGAATCAAACCAGAATACAATGGACAAAGGTTTTAAAATACAAAGAATAATAGTAAAGTATCTCAAGTGTGACAAACACCAAGAACATAAAATACAAAGATACTACACTCCTATACAGTCCGCTGAAAAATCGCCAAAGTGGGACAGGCCCTTAACTAAATGGACAATATGGCCACAAAAGATGAAGTAAGAATGTAAGCTATTGTAGTGCGTGGGTCTCTGAATGAAGCACGAAGTCGTAATTCGAGAAGCACTTTTATTAGGTTCCTCCCAGTTCTAGGGAAGACCAAACGAGAGGAAGATGGCACCCAAACCCCTGCCTTTAAAGCCTCCGGCTAAGGGCCGCCTCCGGACTGAACCACTCCTGTGCCGAGGGGTTCGACACTATGATGGCACGACCCTTGGGAGCCGCCACAGGACCCCCCCCCAGAACCAGAGGCACGAAACGCACCGGCGGGCGAACGACCCGGCCGGCCCGCGTGCGGAAGTTAGCCGCTCGTGGGGCTTGCGGAGGAATAGGTGGAGGGACAGGACGAGGGACCGGCGGGAGGACAGGTGGAGTGACAGGCGGAGGGAGCCGTGTAGGGGGGCGCCCTCGAGGCCGAGGTTGGGCAACCAGCACCGGCTGGTCAATGTCCAGGTGTGCCGGCTTCAAACGGTCAATCGACACTGCCTCCGGCCGGCCCCCCATGTCCAGGACAAAAGTCGACTGCCCGTGTTCCAGCACTCGGAACGGGCCCTCCGTACGGCCTCTGGAGTGGCGTCCGGTGGGCATCACGGCGCAGGAAGACGTACGGGCAGTCCCTGAGGGCTGATGGCACGTGTGGGCGAAATGTCCCATGGCGGGACGTCGGGATGGGTGCGAACCTGCCAACCTGCTCGCGAAGGCGCTTTAGGGTGGATGAGGGCGTTCCCTGCTGCCCCGGCGCCGACGGCACAAACTCCCCGGGCACCGTGAGTGGCGACCCGTAAACGAGCTCCGCCGATGATGAGGCCAAGTCCTCTTTGGGAGCGGTCCGGATGCCCAGCATCAGCCACGGCAACTCGTCCATCCAATCTGGACCGGAGAGTCGTGCCTTCAGTGCTGCCTTCAGCTGCCGGTGGAATCTCTCCACCAGACCGTTAGCTTGCGGGTGGTAAGCCGTGGTGTGGTGTAGCCGCACCCCCAGCAAGTGAGCCATGGCTGACCACAGCTCGGAGGTGAACTGTGGCCCCCGGTCTGAGGAGATGTGCGCTGGCACCCCGAAGCGAGCAATCCAGTGCGCGGACAACGCACGAGCACACGTAACCGTTGAAGTATCGGTCAACGGAATGGCCTCCGGCCACCGCGTGAAGCGGTCCACCATTGACAGAAGGTGGGTGATGCCCCGGGATGGCGGGAGAGGGCCTACAATGTCTATGTGGAGATGGTCGAACCGCCGGTGAGGTAGACCAAACTCCTGGAGAGGCGCACGGACATGGCGCTGGATTTTTGCCGTCTGGCACGGAATGCAGGTGCGAGCCCAATGGCCAACCTGCTTGCGCAGACCATGCCACATGAAACGAGCGGCCGCTAGTGCCGTTGTCGCCCGGATTGATGGGTGAGACAGTCCGTGGATCACCTCGAACACCCTCCGGCGCCAGGTGGCAGGGACGATGGGGCGCGGCTGACCGGACGACACATCGCACAGGATTGTCACTCCCCCAGGACCGAGAGGGACATCCTCAAGGCGGAGGCCAGAGATGGCAGTCCGGTAGGCGGGCACCTCATCGTCCGTGAGCTGTGCCGCCGCCAGAGCAGAATAGTCCACTCCGGGCGCCACCTCGAACACGGCGTTGATAGCGGGGCGGGACAATGCGTCGGCCACCCAGTTCTCTTTTCCCTTGATGTAGCAGATAAATGTCGTGTTCTCCGACATGTAGGCCAATTGCTGCTGCTGTCGTGCGGACCAGGGATCGGAAACCTTCTGCAGGGCGAAAGTGAGCGGCTTATGGTCGGTGTAGGCGGTGAAAGGGCGGCCCTCCAAGAAGTAGCGAAAATGGCGCACAGCCAGGTACAGAGCCAGGAGCTCACGATCGAACGCGCTGTACTTGGTCTGCGCACGGTTGAGGTGCCGACTGAAGAAGGCCAGGGGCCGCCAACCTCCGTCCGTCAGCTGCTCCAGCACAGCACCAACAGCCGATTCCGAGGCGTCCACTGTGAGAGCAGTCGGGGCATCTCCCCGCGGGTGTACCAGCAGTACGGCCCGAGCAAGGGCCTCCTTCGCGCCGTCAAAAGCTGCCTCCGCCTCGTGGGTCCACTCCGCGCTCTTGCGCTGCCCACCCGCCAGAAGTTGATACAGGGGCCGCATGATGTGGGCCGCGGATGGCACGAAACGATGGTAAAATGCCACCATGCCAACAAATTCCTGCAGGCCACGCACCGTGCGTGGGCGGGGAAACCGACGGATGGCGTCGACCCTGTCAGGCAGGGGAACCGCGCCTTGCGCAGTCACGCGGTGGCCGAGGAAGTCAATTTCGCTCACCCCAAAACAGCACTTGTCCAGGTTGATGGCCAAACCATGCTCGCTGAGCCGCTGACAGAGCTGCCAAAGGTGAGCGCAGTGTTCCTGTTGCGAGCGGCTGGCCACCAGGATGTCGTCCAGGTACACGAACACGAAATCGAGGCCGCGACAAACCCCGTCCATGAGGCGCTGAAAGGCCTGTGCAGCGTTTTTGAGGCCGAACGGCATCCGAGTAAACTCGTAAAGCCCGAATGGCGTGATGATCGCCGTCTTCGGCACGTCATCCGGGTGAACCGGGATCTGATTATAACCCCGTACCAGATCCACTTTGGAAAATATTGTGGCCCCAGCCAAATGGGCCGTGAAGTCCTGGATGTGGGGTACGGGGTATCGATCCGCTGTTGTTGCAGCGTTCAGCCATCGGTAATCCCCACAAGGTCGCCAGCCCCCGCTTGACTTGGGGACCATGTGGAGTGGGGATGCCCAAGGGCTGCTCGAAGGGCGGACGATCCCTAAGGCCTCCATCGTGCGGAATTCCCGCCGTGCCAGACGCAATTTATCTGGCGGCAGTCGCCGTGCTCGTGCATGGAGTGGTGGGCCGGTAGTCGGGATATAATGTAACACCCCGTGGCTGGGGGTTGCTGATTGAAACTGCGCATGGAGAATGTCCGGGAACGCAGCCAAGATCCGTGCGAATCGGGAGTCCACGGACGCCAGTGGCTGTCCCACCGGTTGATCCACACGCAACGTGATCGGCTCCATCGTAGTGGCGTTGATCAAACGCTGATGCCCGACGTCCACCATGAGGGAATGCGCCCGGAGGAAATCGGCCCCGAGCAATGGTTGGGAGACATCAGCGATAGTGAACCGCCACGAGAAACGACAGGAGCCGAGCACGATGGGAACCATGCGCAGTCCATATGTGCAGATGGGGCTGCCGTTCGCCGCGGTGAGGACGGGCCCCTGCTTACCGGAACGAATGTCGGCCAGCGAAGGGGGCAGGACGCTGAGCTCCGCTCCAGTTTCCACGAGGAAGCGGGTCCCAGAGCGCCGATCCCAGGTGAAAAGGCGGTGAATTTGGCCGGCCGCCGTGGGGACTATTGGCAGCCG
Organism: Malacoraja senta; assembly: GCA_038087875.1. Taxonomy (NCBI): domain Eukaryota; kingdom Metazoa; phylum Chordata; class Chondrichthyes; order Rajiformes; family Rajidae; genus Malacoraja; species Malacoraja senta. Next base: position 57,842 of record JAXLNO010000881.1, on the reverse strand, counting down.
GCCCAGGAGTTTCCCGGGAACATGCATGGCTGGCGGCATTGTCGTGCTGCAGCACCCCAGAGCTGATGGTAGTAGCACCAGTTCCTCGTGTTGGTGCTACTTGGAGCTTGCCTGCTCCTGCTGGTGGTGCCTGCAGCCTGCTGACGCTGGACTGCAGGGTGCAGTACGCCTCACTGCCGCTGGGGTTGATCGTACGGGCCGTCGGGCTGGAGCTGTCACTCCTTCCACCGCTCCCCGCCCCACCGGATGACATCGGGAGCTGCTGGGGTGACGTCATCGGCGTGCCTGCTGACGACCAGCGCGTTGACGTCATCAGGGCGCGTCGACCTCAGCGCGACCCCGTCTCTGCTGACGCCCAGCGCGCTGACGTCATCAGGGCGCGCCATCCACAGGGCGTCGGCGCGCTTCCCGAGGGCCCGAAGGTCGGCAAACGAGACGTCGGTGAGCTGCAACCGAATGTAGGCCGGCAGCAGATGCAGGTAGGTATACTCGAACAACAGGCACGGCGTGTGCCCGTCTAGTAGCGCCACCATCTCCTTTAGGAGGGTAGATGGCCGTCGGTCGCCCAGGCCCCCCATATGCAGGATCCTATTTGCCCGCTCCATCCTACTTAGTCCGTAAATGTGGAGCAGGAGCTCTTTCAGGCCGAGGTATTTATCATCGTTCGGGGGGTCTGCGAGGAAGTCCGTGACCTCTTTAACCACATCCTGGTCGAGGGCTCCCACCAGGTAATAGAAGCGGGTGGCATCGACCGTGATGCCCCGCAAGTTGAACTGGGCCTCCACCTGCTGGAACCAGATGAGCGGCCGGGTGGTCCAGAAGTTGGGCAGTTTCACGGAGACCGCGTCCAGAGACAGGGCTGGGCCAGCCTGTGAGGAGGTAGGGCTTTGTCCACTCTCCATCATGACGCCAATGGAGCGTCGGGGGTCACCAATGTAGTGCGTGGGTCTCTGAATGAAGCACGAAGTCGTAATTCGAGAAGCACTTTTTATTAGGTTCCTCCCAGTTCTAGGGAAGACCAAACGAGAGGAAGATGGCACCCAAACCCCTGCCTTTAAAGCCTCCGGCTAAGGGCCGCCTCCGGACTGAACCACTCCTGTGCCGAGGGGTTCGACACTATGATGGCACGACCCTTGGGAGCCGCCACACTATCTAATAATATAACAGAGGAGAGCAAATGATTCTACCGATATATAAAGAGCATAAAAAGGCATGTGTGGACGTTGGGCCGCTGGAGAACGATGCAGGAGAAGTGATTACGATAAATCAAGAAATAGCAGAGGAATTGAACACATTTTTTGCATCAGTTTTCATAGTGGAAGACACCAGCAGTACCAGACAGTCAGGGGTGGAAGTTAGTGGAGTGGCGATTACTAAGGTGAAGATGCTAGGAAAATTGAAAGGTCTGAGGGTCGATAGGTCACCTGGACCGGATGGACTGCACCCCAGTTTTCCGAAGGAGGTGGCCTTAGAGAATCCAAAGGCACTAGTTGTGATATTTCAAAAATCACTGGAGTTAGTTCCAGAAGATGAGAACATTGCGAATATCACCCAGCTGTACAGGAAGGGAGCAAAGCAGAAGAGCGGAAACTATAGTTCATTGTAAAAGATGAGGCTACACAGTACTTAGAAGTTCACGATAAACTAGGCCGAATTCAGCATGGATTTGTGAAGGGAAGATCTTGCCTGACGCATCTGCTGGAGTTCATTTCGCACTGGCTGGAAGTGTTGAGGATCAAAAAATATTTTCGGGCGATTCGGGCGATTTACTATCCGTTTCTCGCTGCGGTTAGCGTTCCTGGTAAGTAAGCATCGATGAATCGGATTGCCTCTGCATGATTATTATACACCGATATATATCTATTGTAGAGTGCATTGCAGCAATGTTCTAGTTCTACGCTTGGATCTCGGTACAAATATCTTGTAGCATTCTGTTGTCAATATCCGGTTCCATTAAACTATTACTTATTGCATAAACACACTGTTTCAAATTCTGTAGACTCAATGACTGAATATTCAGCTGCTAATTCTGTAACTCGCACAATGAACGTTCTGATCCCTCATTGTCCATGTCTTGCAACACATCCACATTATCCCTCTTATATTCCCGCCGCTTCTGGATTAAATTGATGTTATTTGTTGTTGGAGGAACCCGCCCATACGTAGTTACCTCAATTGATCGACACTTTTTACCGTTAATTTACCCAATCTTCTGCTCAAACACACCGTGCCACCGTTGTTCTTCCTCCTATTATCCGAGATTCTAGGAAAACCGGATGTGGAAAGACATGTTCCGGTTGGACGGTACGTGGTGAAGTTTCACCAGTTAATTCTTGGGATTGAGGAGTTTCTTATTAAACTTTGCACGGCGTACTCGAACAATGAGCTCTGGTTGCACTGAGACCTTATATATATACTAGACCAAGTGCAGACCCGTTGGGTCTGGTCCCCGAAAGTGCTTGACACCCCTGGGTGGTTTTCCCGAACGTGCTTCAGACCCCTGGGTGAAAATCGGGGGAAAAAAGATGGCGTCGTTTTCAGGAAAAATCGGAGAAAATCGGCGAAAAAAAGATGGCGTCGTTTTTTGAGAAAATGGGAGAAAATCAAATTGAGGTTGGTGGGGGGATGGATGACACCCCGGGGTGTTGTTCCCGAACGTGCTTCAGACCCCTGGGTGAAAATAGGCAAAAAAAAGATGGCGTCGTTTTCGGAAAAAATCGGGGAACAAAGATGGCGTCGTTTTCGGAGAAAATCGGAGACAATCGGAGAAAATCACATTGGGGTTGGGGGGGGGATGGATTTTATTAAAAAAAACGTGTACATAAACAGGACCGAATTTAATCAGGAGTGGCTATTCGTAAAGATAAATGTCATCTCTTTGGAAATGGCGAAAAACGTGGGCCTTTCCGCGTGCCGTGTGGGCCAGGGGCCGTATCAAAGGCCGCGCGGCAAAGTCAAGCAGGCCGTCGGACGTACAGACGGACGACAGCCAGAGAGTTTTAAAAGTATACTAGACCAAGTGCAGACCCGTTGGCTCTGGTCCCCGAAAGTGCTTGACACCCCGGGGTGTTGTTCCCGAAGGTGCTTCAGACCCCGGGGTGAAAATGTGCTGAAAAAAAGATGGCGTGGTTTTTTGAAAAAATCGGAGAAAATCGGCGAAAAAAAGATGGCGTCGTTTTCGGAGAAAATCGGCGAAAAAAAGATGGCGTCGTTTTCGGAGAAAATCGGAGACAATCGGAGAAAATCACATTGGGGTTGGGGGGGGATGGATTTTATTTAAAAAACGTGTACATAAACAGGACCGAATTTAATCAGGAGTGGCTATTCGTAAAGATAAATGTCATCTCTTTGGAAATGGCGAAAAACGTGGGCCTTTCCGCGCGCCGTGTGGGCCAGGGGCCGTATCAAAGGCCGCACGGCAAAGTCAAGCAGGCCGTCGGAAGTACAGACGGACGACAGCCAGAGAGTTTTAAAAGTATACTAGACCAAGTGCAGACCGGTTGGGTCTGGTCCCCGAAAGTGCTTGACACCCCCGGGGTGTTGTTCCCGAACGTGCTTCAGACCTCGGAGTGAAAATCGGGGAAAAAAAGATGGCGTCGTTTTCGGAAAAAATCGGAGAAAATCGGCGAAAAAAAGATGGCGTCTTTTTCGGAGAAAATCGGCGAAAAATTTTTTTCGGAGTAAATCGGAGACAATCGGAGAAAATCACATTGGGGTTGGGGGGGGGGATGGATTTTATTAAAAAACGTGTACATAAACAGGACCGAATTTAATCAGGAGTGGCTATTCGTAAAGATAAATGTAATCTCTTTGGAAATGGCCAAAAACGTGGGCCTTTCCGCGCGCCGCGTGGGCCAGGGGCCGTATCAAAGGCCGCACGGCAAAGTCAAGCAGGCCGTCGGACGTACAGACGGACGACAGCCAGAGAGTTTTAAAAGTATACTAGACCAAGTGCAGACCCGTTGGGTCTGGTCCCCGAAAGTGCTTGACACCCCGGGGTGTTGTTCCCGAACGTGCTTCAGACCCCGGGGTGAAAATGTGCTGAAAAAAAGATGGCGTCGTTTTCGGAAAAAAATCGGTGAAAATCGGCGAAAAGAAGATGGCGTCGTTTTCGGAAAAAATCGGGGAAAAAAAGATGGCGTCGTTTTCGGAAAAAATCGGAGAAAATCGGAGATGGGGGTGGGGGGGGATGGATTTTATTAAAAAACGTGTACATAAACAGGACCGAATTTAATCAGGAGTGGCTATTCGTAAAGATAAATGTAATCTCTTTGGAAATGGCCAAAAACGTGGGCCTTTCCGCGCGCCGCGTGGGCCAGGGGCCGTATCAAAGGCCGCACGGCAAAGTCAAGCAGGCCGTCGGACGTACAGACGGACGACAGCCAGAGAGTTTTAAAAGTATACTAGACCAAGTGCAGACCCGTTGGGTCTGGTCCCCGAAAGTGCTTGACACCCCGGGGTGTTGTTCCCGAACGTGCTTCAGACCCCGGGGTGAAAATGTGCTGAAAAAAAGATGGCGTCGTTTTCGGAAAAAATCGGTGAAAATCGGCGAAAAGAAGATGGCGTCGTTTTCGGAAAAAATCGGGGAAAAAAAGATGGCGTCGTTTTCGGAAAAAATCGGAGAAAATCGGAGATGGGGGTGGGGGGGGATGGATTTTATTAAAAAACGTGTACATAAACAGGACCGAATTTAATCAGGAGTGGCTATTCGTAAAGATAAATGTCATCTCTTTGGAAATGGCAAAAAACGTGGGCCTTTCCGCGCGTCGCGCGGGCCAGGGGCCGTATCAAAGGCCGCGCGGCAAAGTCAAGCAGGCCGTCGGACGTACAGACGGACGACAGCCAGAGAGTTTTAAAAGTATACTAGACCAAGTGCAGACCCGTTGGGTCTGGTCCCCAAAAGTGCTTGACACCCCGGGGTGTTGTTCCCGAACGTGCTTCAGACCCCGGAGTGAAAATGTGCTGAGAAAAAGATGGCGTCGTTTTCGGAAAAAATCGGGGAAAATCGGGGAAAAAAAGATGGCGTCGTTTTCGGAGAAAATCGGGGGGAAAAAGATGGCGTCGTTTTCGGAGAAAATCGGAGACAATCGGAGAAAATCACATTGGGGTTGGGGGGGATGGATTTTATTAAAAAAACGTGTACATAAACAGGACCGAATTTAATCAGGAGTGGCTATTCGTAAAGATAAATGTCATCTCTTTGGAAATGGCGAAAAACGTGGGCCTTTCCGCGCGCCGTGCGGGCCAGGGGCCGTATCAAAGGCCGCGCGGCAAAGTCAAGCAGGCCGTCGGACGTACAGACGGACGACAGCCAGAGAGTTTTAAAAGTATACTAGACCAAGTGCAGACCCGTTGGGTCTGGTCCCCGAAAGTGCTTGACACCCCGGGGTGTTGTTCCCGAACGTGCTTCAGACCCCGGGGTGAAAATGTGCTGAGAAAAAGATGGCGTCGTTTTCGGAAAAAATCGGAGAAAATCGGGGAAAAAAAGATGGCGTCGTTTTCGGAGAAAATCGGGGAAAAAAAGATGGCGTCGTTTTCGGAGAAAATCGGAGACAATCGGAGAAAATCACATTGGGGTTGGGGGGGATGGATTTTATTAAAAAAACGTGTACATAAACAGGACCGAATTTAATCAGGAGTGGCTATTCGTAAAGATAAATGTCATCTCTTTGGAAATGGCGAAAAACGTGGGCCCTTCCGCGCGCCGTGTGGGCCAGGGGCCGTATCAAAGGCCGCGCGGCAAAGTCAAGCAGACCGTCGGACGTACAGACGGACGACAGCCAGAGAGTTTTAAAAGTATACTAGACCAAGTGCAGACCCGTTGGGTCTGGTCCCCGAAAGTGCTTGACACCCAGGGGTGTTGTTCCCGAACGTGAATCAGACCCCGGGGGTGAAAATTGGCGAAAAAAAGAAATGTGAGGAAATGTGTGAAAAAAAGATGGCGTCTTTTTCTGCGGAAATCGGCGAAAAAAAGATGGCGGCGTTTTCTTTGAAAATTGGAGAAAATCACATGGGGGTGGGGGGGGGGGGGTTTGGAAGTGCTTGACACCCAGGGGTGTTGTCCCCGAATGTGATTCAGACCCCGGGGTGATAATGTGGTGAAAAAAAGATGGCGTCGTTTTTTGGAAAAATCTGAAAAAAAAGATGGCGTCGTTTTCGGAGAAAATCTAGGAAAAAAAGATGGCGTCGTTTTCGGAGAAAATCGGAGGCAATCGGAGAAAATCACATTGGGGTAGGGGGGGGGGATGGATTTTATTTTTAAAAAAGTGTACATAAACAGGACATAATTTAATCAGGAGTGGCTATTCGTAAAGATAAATGTCATCTCTTTGGAAATGGCGAAAAACGTTGGCCTTTCCGCGCGCCGTGTGGGTCAGGGGCCGTATCAAAGGCCGCGCGGCAAAGTCAAGCAGGCCGTCGGACGTACAGACGGACGACAGCCAGAGAGTTTTAAAAGTTTTAAAAGTATATAGAGTTTAAAGAGTTTTAAAAGTATATAGATAGATAGATAGACTAGACCAAGTGCAGACCCGTTGGGTCTGGTCCCCGAAAGTGCTTGACACCCCTGGGTGTTGTTCCCGAACGTGCCCCGGGGTGAAAATGTGCTGAAAAAAAGATGGCGTCGTTTTCGGAAAAAATCGGAGAAAATCGGCGAAAAAAAGATGGCGTCGTTTTCGGAGAAAATCGGGGGAAAAAAGATGGCGTCGTTTTCGGAGAAAATCGGAGACAATCGGAGAAAATCACATTGGGGTTGGGGGGGGATGAATTTTATTAAAAAACGTGTACATAAACAGGACCGAATTTAATCAGGAGTGGCTATTCGTAAAGATAAATGTCATCTCTTTGGAAATGGCGAAAAACGTGGGCCTTTCCGCGCGCCGTGTGGGCCAGGGGCCGTATCAAAGGCCGCGCGGCAAAGCCAAGCAGGCCGTCGGACGTACAGACGGACGACAGCCAGAGAGTTTTAAAAGTATATAGATAGATAGATAGATAGACTAGACCAAGTGCAGACCCGTTGGGTCTGGTCCCCGAAAGTGCTTGACACCCCGGGGTGTTGTTCCCGAAGGTGCATCAGACCCCGGGGTGAAAATGTGCTGAAAAAAAGATGGCGTCGTTTTAGGAAAAAATCGGAGAAAATCGGCGAAAAAAAGATGGCGTCGTTTTCGGAGAAAATCGGGGAAAAAAAGATGGCGTCGTTTTCGGAGAAAATCGGAGACAATCGGAGAAAATCACATTGGGGTTGGGGGGGGATGGATTTTATTAAAAAACGTGTACATAAACAGGACCGAATTTAATCAGGAGTGGCTATTCGTAAAGATAAATGTCATCTCTTTGGAAATGGCGAAAAACGTGGGCCTTTCCGCGCGCCGTGTGGGCCAGGGGCCGTATCAAAGGCCGCGCGGCAAAGTCAAGCAGACCGTCGGACGTACAGACGGACGACAGCCAGAGAGTTTTAAAAGTATACTAGACCAAGTGCAGACCCGTTGGGTCTGGTCCCCGAAAGCGCTTGACACCCCGGGGCGTTGTTCCCGAAGGTGCTTCAGACCCCGGAGTGAAAATCGGGGAAAAAAAGATGGCGTCGTTTTCGGAAAAAATCGGAGAAAATCTGCGGAAAAAAGATGGCGTCTTTTTCGGAGAAAATCGGGGAAAAATAATTTTCGGAGAAAATCGGAGACAATCGGAGAAAATCACATTGGGGTTGGGGGGGGATGGATTTTATTAAAAAACGTGTACATAAACAGGACCGAATTTAATCAGGAGTGGCTATTCGTAAAGATAAATGTCATCTCTTCGGAAATGGCGAAAAACGTGGGTCTTTCCGCGCGCCGCGTGGGCCAGGGGCCGTATCAAAGGCCGCGCGGCAAAAGTCAAGCAGGCCGTCGGACGTACAGACGGACGACAGCCAGAGAGTTTTAATAGTATAAGATAGACTAGACCAAGTGCAGACCCGTTGGGTCTGGTCCCCGAAAGTGCTTGACACCCCGGGGTGTTGTTCCCGAACGTGCTTCAGACCCCGGGGTGAATATCTGCTGAAAAGAAGATGGCGTCGTTTTCGGAAAAAATCGGAGAAAATCGGCGAAAAAAAGATGGCGTCGTTTTCGGAGAAAATCGGCGAAAAAAAGATGGCGTCGTTTTTAGAGAAAATGGGAGAAAATCAAATTGGGGTTGGTGGGGGGATTGATGACACCCCGGGGTGTTGTTCCCGAACGTGCTTCAGACCCCTGGGTGAAAATCGGCGAAAAAAAGATGGCGTCGGTTTTGGAAAAAATCGGGGGAAAAAAGATGGCGTCGTTTTCGGAGAAAATCGGAGACAATCGGAGAAAATCACATTGGGGTTGGGGGGGCGATGGATTTTATTAAAAAACGTGTACATAAACAGGACAGAATTTAATCAGGAGTGGCTATTCGTAAAGATAAATGTCATCTCTTTGGAAATGGCGAAAAACGTGGGCCTTTCCGCGCGCCGTGTGGGCCAGGGGCCGTATCAAAGGCTGCGCGGCAAAGTCAAGCAGGCCGTCGGACGTACAGACGGACGACAGCCAGAGAGTTTTAAAAGTATATAGATAGATAGATAGATAGATAGATAGATAGATAGAAGATAGATATATATATATATATGTATATATATATATATATAACGGGAATGTGATAGTGAGATATGTGCGATCAGGAGTGAACAATGTCAAGGTAACGGTGGGAATTCAGGAAAGGAATGCACTATTATATCTTAACGCAGAGGGCATGGACATCTTGTAAATTATGTTGCAGAGGCAGCGGAGTCGCAGACATCAATGATGTTCAAAACATAGATCGGTGGCTTGAAGTTTTCGGGATATTAAAACCAATTGGTAGCAAATCAGGCCGTATCCTATCGCTTGGCGAACCTGACGGGAATCACAGAATAGTCGAAACTATCTTCGAGTTCATTTCTGGTGGTGTGGAAGGTAACATGCCCAGCTAAATCCAATGCCCCTCCATAATTGATTTGCGTTAGTGAAATGAGCAGCAGCAGAAATCTACATTCTATTAAATTTTTATGCCACTACGTGATTCCAGGCGTAATCCGTTGCTTTAACTTTCTGTTTCCGGGTGTAGCCTTTTATATCAGGGGATAGATATATCTCCGTACATTTCATGGGTAAACGGGTGTAAATACTTACTTTTGGTAATAATGCATGTTCTATTATTCCAGATAATTGGCTGTTCATTCTCTGAGCAAGGTATGTACCTCAGCAGGTGAAATGTTGTTCAAAATTAGGGGATGTAGATTTCTCACCATGCTTTCCAATTCAATCCCATCTTTATAGTGAACGTCATGACGATTGTCATCCTGTCCCGAGGAAGGTGCGGCCTATCAACGTGCGTAACCCGCTACCTGGTGGCTATGCGGCAGCGGATCTGCTCATTGTCATCCTGGACCTGATACTGAGGCATATTCCCATTCTTTATTGGAAGGAGTTCGGCTTTGTGCAGTCAATCCCCGTGTGCAATATCCACGCCGTCCTGCTCTTCGCCGCCACAGATTGTTCTGTCTGGTTCACTGTTACTTTCACCTTTGATCGGTTCATCGCCATTTGTTGCCAGAAGTTCAAAAGTTATTATTGCACCGAGAGAAGAGCTGCGGTTGTTCTCGGGACAGTGACTCTACTGAGTTGTGTAAAGAATATTTTCTGGTACTTTATGTTGACAGGTCGATACTTGCTGATGACCCATCCCTGGTTTTGTGCAGTAGAGCAAAAGGTTTATTCTTCAGAGGTTTGGGCAGCAATAGAGTTTCTTCATTATATAATCACCCCGGGACTCCCATTTGTTATTATCCTGTTGCTCAACTGTTTAACCATTCAGCACATAGTAGCTGCGAGCAGAGCCCGGAGAAGACTCCGGGGTCTGAACAATAGGGACTGTGGTCAGAGTCCCAGAGACCCGGAGATGGAGAGCCGGAGGAAATCCATCATTTTGCTCTTAGTTATTTCCGGGAATTTCATAGCCCTGTGGTCACTGTATGTCGTGTATGTTATCTGCAAACGAGTGGTGTTGCTGGGTTACAAGTCTGCGGACGTCAATATTTTTGTGGAGCAAATTGGATTCATGCTGCAACTACTCAGCTGCTGCACAAACACCGGAATTTATGCCGTGACTCAAAGTAAGCTCAGAGAGGAAGTGAAGAAAGCGGTGGCACGTCCCTTCATTGTACTTGTACAATGCATTAAATAACGGAAGTCCTGCAGTCTCACAACGCGAGTACTCGTCATTTTCTCCCCTGAGCACTGCAGACGGCCCGATATGTTCACTAATTTTTCCCTCGGGTTTTTTGTTGCGCTACGGCCAATGTTCGATCTGAACTCTCTATACTTGGACCCTTGAGTGTTCTTCTCAACCTAAGTTCAGACAACATTCCATCCCTTTAAACGGAATTTGGATCCATATTCAAACGTTGAGCTGCTGCGGTGACCCCGACTAAGACCAGGTTGGTTACACTGAACACCATTTCTTAAATGTATTTTACTATTATTGTGGTTGCTAACCTATTGACTTCTTCTTTAGCATATAATATCTATGTGAATTGTGTACATAGACAGTAATGTCGCTGCAAGTGAGAACTTCATTTTTTTTCATTTCCGGTGCGCGTGGCGTTTAAAAACGTTGACGTGTTTTCCTCTCAAATTTACTTCAGAGGAGAATGTTTAGTTTTGGAATAAATTAAGATTCTTGAGCTGTTGTACAAAGACACGCACGTGCGCTATGAGCACGACCACGTCCACGTAACTTTGCATGGGAAAGTTTATTTAACGTGTCCCAAAGATCGATTACAGAATGAGAAAACAATGACGTTTCCATATCTGGATTTCATTCAAAATCTTCATTCATCTGCATATAAGTCCCGCACGCCCACCCCACCGCCACTGTTATATTTCGCTCCATTTTGTTCGTTCAGCAGCAGTTAAATCCTGTGTGTCCTGATACACTCTCCTGGGGAATAGAAGATACTGTCCACTCAAACCAGCCCAAGCCACACAACGGATACTCAATCTACACTGCGAGCTCGGTGACAACGAGGCTGCAGAAACTCTCTGCTTCCTAATTGGCTCTGAGATTAATCTAAGATTGGACGGATCCGTCCTTACTATCGCTCTGAGGTGGAGGGGCGGTGTTTCTCTGGCTCTGTTTCAGAAGCATAAGTGAAATTCAGACGCGAGCTTCCCTCTAAAATTATATCAATATCGATCTGTGTGCCCTCAATGGTACGAACGATTGAATTCATACCAACTTTCAGAGACTCGCTGACCACAATCTTGTATTATTGTCATTGACAACAGATCAAATTTAACCACACTCGAACTCCAGGAAGCCGACACCAGCTCTTATTCAGGCTGCAAAGAGTATATTTTCGTTCTTGTGGTTTCAGATTGAGATGCAAGGATTTAGGAATAAAATATTAACTCACTTTCTGTCTCTCACTGTGGATCATTTCTAGAGTTTTCTATTCTATGTTATTGTAGCTAGCAATAATACCAGAGAAATGCAAGTCGTCAAATATTTCCAGTATAATGTAGCTTTACCGCAATGTCCATGTATTCTGAACAACACCATTACGTCTAAAGTCAGGATTACATTATGTGTGTCTACCTTCGATGTAAACCAGCATCTGCAGTTCCTTCCTAAACATTAAAATTATTTGTGCGAATCAAAAACTTTCTGTGAAGCATAAATCCGAGATCATAAAGATAACAGCAAGTGCAGCTGTGCGAATTTCAACAGGGTTAGGAACGGGTCAGCTATTTTGACATGAGATGAGGAACTTAAACACTGGGACATTTCACATCGGTTGGGTGGTCATAGAAAAGAGCTCTGGGGTAAAGTGAAGTGCAAACAGGAGATGCAGCAGATTATGGAACCTGGAAGAAAAATAAACCAAAGGTTGACCTGAGCATGTCGAGCCGCATATGCTGAAAGAAAGCCATAGTCGTCGTTTCTGATGGACACTGCTTCAGGTCTGAGAGATGGAGACAGCAGATGGCCAGTATTTCCGTGGAGACGGGAGAACACTGACAAGAGCCGGTACAGTAAAGTGATCGGTGGAGCGAGGGGGTGATAAATGACGGGCAGATGGATTTATTGGGTGCCATTCTGAGAAAGATGGGCAGATGCAACGAGATAGCCGAGCTGTCCCGTGGATGAAGTAAGTGGCTGATAGGTACCTGGAAACAGGAGTGGTGGAGTGACGATGGCAGGTGATGGAGCAGGATGATCGCATGCAAATGGGAATAAAAGTCGAAGAACCGGAGGTGAATCGGGAAGTGAGAGAGCGCGGAGCACATGAGGTCGGAGGAACCTGAAATTGGAAAATTCAAAAATTGCCATTGGGTTGCAGACCAGCCCATTTGGATATGAGGAGCTGTTCTCGGTTGCGTTGGCTCTGTCCGACGCTCAAAATAGGCGAGGGAACGGGACGGGGAGATGAAACTCCATACATCTCTGCACATGTCCCTGTTATTTTTTAATCTTCTTACTATACAGTGTTGCGCATATGACGTCGACACCTTTTCTTATTATGCAGTGTTGGAGGCTACGCCCCTCGAATGGTATCAGATTGCAATGCATTAGAAAATTATACAAATACAGAGGGCGAGCGAACTGAACAAATGATGGGTTTTTAGTGCAAGAGCAATCACGGAAAACATTATTTACCATTATCAGGAACAATTGGACGGATCGCAAAGTATTCAAGGTGATCAGCCCGAAGTCAACCTGATTATATGAGAGCAAAATGCAATTTCACGAACCGATTAGAATTTTTTCCATAACGTAAGTTGCAACGTGGCTGACGGAATACCTGTATTTAACATGCTTAGATTTCCAGAGGCATTTGATGAGATGCCACAAGATACAGCCTCCTCGTGTAATCCGCTGGACGAAGGGTAGACTCGGCAACCGTTTTGCCGTAGACTAGTGCTGAGATTCGATATCGCCCATCGAATCTTAGGGCTGTTGACCATTTCAACTCCCATTCCCATTCTCATACTGACTTTAAACTTATATAACTGGCTGGATTATCTCTGCGGTCAGGCAGCAACGCTGGACCACTTGGATAGGTTATGTTTCGGGTCGGGTCCCTTATTCCGTCTGAAGAATTGTCCCGATTCGAACTGTCTGCTATCCATGTTCTCCTGAGATGCAGACTGACCCCTCTAACTAGCTCCGGTACTTTCTGCCCTTTTGTGTAAATCGGCATATGCAATTCCTTCTTTTTATACGCATATTGACTTTTCTGTTTTGGGCTCCCCTCCATTGCTTGCGCGAGGCCACACAAAAACTGGAGGAAGTGCACCTCCTATTCCGTTTGCGTACTATATGAATACTGAAATTTAAATTGAAACGAAGGAACCTTTTAGGTGCGGTGTGGATATATGACTCGATGACTATGAAAGTCCAGCGAGGATTCATCAGCTTGATTGTTGTGATGCAAGGACTGATCTATGAAGATATATTGAGCCTTTCCCCATCAGATATCAGCAAGGCCGCTCCAGTTGCAAAGTTCCACGTATCCCTTGCCCCTTTATTGAATAACACATCCGTGAGTCCATCTACAATGCATGATCTTTCCTTTTTCCACAATCGTAAGGCACACTAGAGCTGTCGTCTGAGTCGGACATGTCGTCCTTCACTTAACACTTAATAATGGACAAGGGGGACCAGGTGCGGAGTATTACTTTAAACTGACTTTATTTAACTGACTGAATTTGTTTGTGTGTATTTTAACCAAAGCGATTCTCTTCTTAACCTGGAAGCGCTTTAGGTCGGTCAGCCCGTGCCTGTTGATCGTAGAACATAGAACAGCAGAGGAAAAACCTCTTCAGTCTACAACACAGATGCCGCAGATCATGCGAAGGCAAACACGTATCTGCTTGCAGAAAATCCATATCTCTCAATTCCTTGTATGTCAATAAACAAGAGACAATATGTGCAGGAGTAGGTCATTCGGCCCTTCGAGCCAGCACCGCCATGCTATGTGATCATGGGTGATCACTCCCAATCAGTACCCCGTTCCTGCCTTCTCACCATATTCCCTGATTCCGTTATCTTCAAGAGCCCTATCAAGCTCTCTCTTGAAAGTATCAAGAGAACCGGCCTCCACCGCCCTCTGGGGCAGAGAATTCCACACTCACAACTCTGTGTGAAAAAGTGTTTCCTCATCTCCTTTCTAAATGGCTTACCACCTATTCTTAAACTGTGTCTATGTCTCTTATCCAAAAACCTGTCAAACGTCACTATTAGATCTGCCTCCACCACCGCACCAGGTAGCGTGTTCCAGGTACCGACACCTTCAGTTTAAAAAAAACAACTCCCATCTCCTTTAACATTTACTGCTCACATCTTAAAGCAATGTCCTTTTCCATTTGATATTTTCATCCTAGGGAAAAAGTTCTGACAGTGTACGTTATCTTGGCCTTTCGTATTTCATACTTCTGACAGGTCCCTTCGTGTTCCAGAGAAAACAATCCAAGTTTATACAACCCATTCTTGCAGCTAATACCTCCTCTGCACCCCTTCCAAGTCTCCTATTATGGAACGATCAGTATTACACGCAATATTCCAAATGCTGCCTAACTAAAGGCGTATACAACTGCAACATAACTCCCTGAGATACTCAATGCCTCGACTAATGAAAGCAAGCATTTCGTGTGTTCTAGACACAAAAAACTGAAGTAACTCAGCTGGTCAGGCAGCATTTCTAGAGAAACTAAATAGGTGACGATTAGGGTCGAGACCCTTCTTCAGACTGAGACTCGGGGGAAAGGGAATCGAGAGATATAGACGGCGATATAGCGAGATATATAACATGAATGAAATGTATGCAAACAGTAACGATGATCAAGGAAAGGAGAGCGCGAAACATCACCCATTCCTATCCTCCAGAGATGCTGCCCAACCCGCTGAGTTCAACTTTTTGCGTCTATCTTTAGCGATGTTACAATACTTACCTTCAGCGGCGCTGCAGTTCTGCCACTGGCCGTGTGCGCGACTTTGGCGCCTTTGAGGGGGTGGGGCGGGATTAAAATCCAGTTTTCTACCGCCTGTCCGAGGCCGATTTCCTCGGGCTGCCAGCTGCTGCAGAAAAATCGTTCCGACTTCCATTCCCGATTTTTTTTTAAATCGCGAGACAATTTAATGATTATATTAAAATAAAAAGCGACTTCTAACGACGTCAACGCCTATAACATGACGGATCTCACGTATGGGACAAAACAAAATGTAAGTCGTTTATTTTACATCTAAACTTGCTCCTTGGGTTGACTTTAATCCAATCCTCTACAGGCGAAAATGTGATTTGGGCCCCATACGAACCGGCAGTGTTTTTTCCTGCCGAAATGGGGTTCAAATTCACCGCAAATGCAACGTTCCAATCGATCGCGTTCCAGAAGCAAGATGATTAAAATACCCTTTTTTTTAGATAAGCCGTCTAAATTGTCTATATTTTTGTGTTATACTCTCTCTCCATGATCATTATTAAAACTAAATATTCACAACAGTTTGAGTCACATGTATTGTGCAAAAAACAATAATTTGATTATATTTTGGGTGGATGTTTCTAGATTAATTTATGGGAATTAAGCATTAAATTCCTTCCATCTGGGATATAAATTCATGACAGTGAGATTTAAAAATCATGTTAGATTGTGAATTCGTGTGTGAATAGGATTAGTTTGTTATTTGGATACTTAGGCTATTAAATTTTTTAATCCTTTTCTTAAGAAATGGGATCTACAGGACATTGTTAATGGGAAAGTAGTGGGCAGAAAGGCATGTCATGTGTGGTTTGAAGAGCAAAAACTTGTAGTTTACAATGCCAAAATTGAAAAGTTGAGGAAAAACAAGGTGTACAGTTGCTTATTGGTTACAATCTGAGGAGTATGATGATGCTACTGATTATGATATGCCAATGTACCAGCTAGAAACTGATCTTCTCCATAAAGACTTGGTCTATTGCTAGAAATTTTAATTTATTTACCTATATGTTACGGATTTACAGCATATAATACAATAATATTAAAGTTCTGATCTTGAGAACATCACATTTTTGAATTTTCAAGGCAGTCTGGGTGTTTATTTCTATTTCCGTCACAACCGTCAAATTTGTAATTAACTACAATTAGGTAATTAACTAATTATATGCTTTAATTTCAGGTCATCCAAGTAAGATGTTTTATATTTGTTTCAGAATGCTTCAATCTATAAAAACTGAAAATGTCATTCAGTTCTCTTGATTTTTAAGAAAGTTATGGGCTTTTGACGGTCCTCGATCACATCTTTTGTGTTAAGTCAATGGAAAAGCAATAGGGAACAAGATGCTAATTTCCGAGTATTTAAATTGCCATACCTTTTTAAATACTGAAGATATGAAAGTGAATTAGGTGTCAAATTAAACTTATTTTTATGCTTTATCTGATGGGATCAATTGCAAAGTTGATTTTTTAAAATCTCAAAATGTTGTAACATTGCTACTATCTTGGGCATAAACCAGATTCTGCAGTTCCCTCCTACACATACCATATTCTTTCTGTACCATTCTCATATTAGCGATGGTGAGTTTCTCTTTGCACGAACATGGCTAAGACATTGAAACAGAAAAAAATGGCAGCTTGGCAGAGTTATAAAAGAGATGACCTTTTTCCGGTTTGGAATGCTCTTAATTGGAAGACCGTCTCCGTTTCAGTGTTCAGCATTCAGGACAAAGAACAGAGGAAATGCCTTTACTTTGAGATGGCAAATATTTGATATTTACTACCCCAGATGACCATACAATCTCATTCATTGATAATGGTGAGTCAAGAATCGATAGGTTGTGAGGAACTCTGGGAATAAGGAATATATGGACAAACGTTACACGAAGGTAC
>JAXLNO010000881.1:20000-40744 GCA_038087875.1 Malacoraja senta | reverse complement strand
GTAAGGGGCACAGTGAGTTACATAGGGTGGGGTTTAGGGGTAGCTGTAACGTTATATTCTGCACTGCTTCCTTTCTCTATTGTAATACATGTTGCACACATGCATGGTATTATTTGTCTCGACAGCACGCACACAACGTTTGTACACTTGACAGTAAAATAACAGAAACAAATTAAGATAGGAGAGATTAATTCGCCGTAGAAGGTTACAGAAACTGATAGGGTTGTAGGGAGTGAGAGTGGTTACAGAGGCAGGGAGGGTGTAGTGGCCAGAAGGGGTATCGGGCCAGGGAGGGTTGTAGTGCCCAGATAGGGTACCGGGGCCGGGAACGGTGTAAGGGCCAGAATGGGTTACAGAGACGAGGAGGGTGTTGGCGTTGGAGGGGTTATAGACACAGGGAGGGGTTTAGGAGCCGGACGGTTACAGAGATGGGAGGCTGTAGGGGCCGGGGAGAAGAGGTTTATAGAGGGGTGTGGGGGCCAGGAGGTGTTAGAGAGACAGGATCGGTGTAAGGACCAGAGGGGATTACAGAGGGAAGCGTCGATGTAAGGGTTAGAGGAAAGCGGAGCGGGGAGGGTTACACGGGGGTGACACGGACAGGGATGGGTGTAAGGGCCGGAGGGGGTTAGAGAGACAAGGGTGTAACACCCTCCGGTTACAGAGACAAGGGTGTAAGGGCCAGAGGGGGTTTCAGACAGGGAGGGCTTTAGGTGCCATGTGGGATACGGATACCAGAATGGTGTCGGAGCCAGAATACGTTTGCAGAGATACGGAGAGACCCTTCCCACAGGACAGCACTCCCTCCACTACGTCACAGACATGTAGTTATAGAGTGATAAAGCGCGAAAACAGGCCTTCGGCCCAACGTGCCCACACAGGCCAACAAAGTAATGCCCCTGCTGGATGAAAGGCGTTAACCGTTTGGCGATAAAGAAATATTTACTTATTTTACTGTAAATTTCATGTCCAGTTTCTCCTCTGAATATTCGTGTTATCCTCACAGGGGTCGCCGTTGAGGACGAGGGCACTGGCTCCTGAGTGTTTGTCAGCCATTGCTCTGGAGTGGAGCAGTGGACCGACGCAGGTTGGTAATTTCATGTCTGTAGCTCGTTCCGACGAAAACGACCTGTCATAGAAACATAGAAACATAGAAACATAGAAATAGGTGCAGGAGTAGGCCATTCGGCCCTTCGAGCCTGCACCGCCATTCAATATGATCATGGCTGACATCCAACTCAGTATCCTGTACCTGCCTTCTCTCCATACCCCCTGATACCTTTAGCCACAAGGGCCACATCTAACTCCCTCTTAAATAATAGCCAATGAACTGGCCCAACTACCTTCTGTGGCAGAGAATCCAGAGATTCACCACTCTCTGTGTGAAAAATGTTTTTCTCATCTCGGTCCTAAAAGATTTCCCCCTTATCCTGAAACTGTGACCCTTGTTCTGGACTTCCCCAACATCGGGAACAATCTTCCTGCATCTAGCCTGTCCACCCCTTAAGAATTTTGTAAGTTTCTATAAGATCGCCGCTCAATCTTCTAAATTCCAGCGAGTACAAGCCAAATCTATCCAGTCTTTCTTCATATGAAAGTCCTGACATCCAGAAATCAGTCTGGTGAACCTTCTTTGTACTCCCTCTATGGCAAGAATGTCTTTCCTCAGATTAGGAGACCAAAACTGAACGCAATACTCCAGGTGTGGTCTCACCAAGACCCTGTACAACTGCAGTAGAACCTCCCTGCTCCTATACTCAAATCCCTTTGCTATGAATGCTAACATACCATTCGCTTTCTTCACTGCCTGCTGCACCTGCATGCCTACTTTCAATGACTGGTGTACCATGACACCCAGGTCTCGTTGCATCTCCCCTTTTCCTAATCGGTCACCATTCAGATAATAGTCTACTTCCTGTTTTGCCACCAAACTGAATAACCTCACATTTATCCACATTATACTGCATCTGCCATGCATTTGCCCACTCACCCAGCCTATCCAAGGTACCTTGAAGCCTCCTAGCATCCTCCTCACAGCTAACACCTGCCCCCCACCTTCGTGTCATCCGCAAACTTGGAGATGTTGCATTCACTTTCCCTCGCCAAATCATTAATATATTGTAAATAGCTGGGGTCCCAGCACTGAGCCTTGCGGTACCCCACTAGTCACTGCCTGCCATTCTGAAAAGGACCCGTTTACTCCTACTCTTTGCTTCCTGTCTGCCAGCCAGTTCTCTATCCACATCAATACTGAACCCCCAATACGTGTGCTTAAGTTTGTATATTAATCTCTTATGTGGGACCTTGTCGAAAGCCTTCTGAAAGTCCAGATATAACACATCCACTGGTTCTGTTTGCATAGTGACTGTGTACAGAGTCCGATCACTAAAATACTGTGTGGGTGAAATATTGCTGTTCTCTTTGTGTCCATGACCCAAGGTGCACAGCAACAGGGCCTTCGGCCCATCACGTACATGGCGCCTTTTGCTGCACATCTATTGCTACAGTTTTATATTTACCATGTGTACCAGGGTACCGTGCGACCCAGAGAAAGCGTACAATAAGCGTACAACAGGCTGTGCAAGGTGAAAAATACTGTAGTGAAGAATATGGTTATCGCCTTACAGAGTAAATATCCATGGTCCTCATTGAGGTAGGTTGGAAGATCGGCTCTTTTTTGACAGGATCGTTCAGTAGTCTGATAACAGTAGGGAAGAAGCAGTTCCTCAATCTGGTGATACGTGCTTTCAAGTTTTGTATCATTTTTCCAATGCGGGCGCGGACAACAGGGAAGGACGAGGGAGTGAGTGATCATTGATTATGTTGTCTGCTTTCCTTTACAGCGTGAAGTGTAAATGGAACTAGGGGTGGGGGGATTGGAAGGCTGATTACAGTAATGGATTGGGCGACATCCACAACTCTCAGCAATTCCTTGTGGTGTTGGGCAGAGCTGGCGCAAAACTAAGATGTGATGCAATCTGCAATATGTCGTAATTCCTTCCTCATGAGCAAGAAGAGGCATTGCTGTGCTTTCTAGGCCGTGGCTTCAATGTGGTTGGTCTAAGACATGTTGTTGGTGAAACAGTAAGCACCCCCTCGAGCGGACCACACGGGGGAGATGGTGCCCGTTATTACCGATTGTCCGAATAAAGAGGTTAATATGTGCAATACCAATAGAAAAACAGCCAGTAAACTTACACTCCACAATAAATAGTAAAGGATACAAAACACACCATTCCTTGGGGCGGCATAGCGGCGCCGTGGCAGCCGTTGCTACCTTACAGCGCCAAAGACCCGAGTTCGATCCTGACCTCGTGTGCTCCCTCTGACACCGTGGCAGTACATGATGCTGTAATTAGTGAAGATGGTTATCACAGATTGTTTCAGACTGAATCAGGAGGCCGAGTGTGATGAGGAATGGATAATGGAGTTCAATGCAGGGAATGCGAGCTGATGCATTTCTGGAAGTCAAACCAAGACAGGGCATGAGGAGTCAACAGTGGAGCCCTAGGGATTGCTAGAAAGCAAAAGTTACGAGGGAGATTACAAAAAGTCCACATCGATCGGACCATCACGGGGACTGAACACAATCTAAGGGACCTACAGGAGGCTGTATCATGAAACGACAACTAGCGTCATAGAAACATAGAAACATAGAACATAGAAAATAGGTGCAGGAGTAGGCCATTCGGCCTTCGAGCATGCACCGCCATTCAATATGATCATGGCTGATCATCCAACTCAGTATCCTGTACCTGCCTTCTCTCCATACCCGCTGATACCTTTAGCCACAAGGGCCACATCTAACTCCCTCTTAAATATAGCCAATGAACTGGCCTCAACTACCTTCTGTGGCAGAGAATTCCAGAGATTCACCACTCTCTAGAACTCTTTCCACCCTGGCTACGCTCCAACCTCCGAGAAAGGAGTCTGCAAACTGTGATCACCTCATAGTTACTTACAGTTTATTCTCAAGAACAATAGGACTCTTGACCATTACAAACATGGGCTAAACTACCAGCCACAAAATGCCTTTGTTACACTCGAAACCTCGTGCTTTGGATTTGCCCTAATATCGTTTTTTTTAATGCATTGCACTTTCTTTTGTTCATTGTGTTTTCTACGTGGACTGTGTTTACAGATGTGTTATGCTGCTGCAAGTAAAACAACTATTGCGTTGGCAGTATATATGACAATTAAACACTCTTGACTCTTGAGTTTGGAGTAACATGACGTTTTCCCCTGCAACCAGTGACGTTGAGAGGTCAACGGACAGAGATGTATACGGTTACCAGGGACGGAGAGAGCATACATGAACCTTTTGTTTTCCCCGGTCTGGGTATCAACTTCAAGAGGACATCGGTTTAGGGTAAGAGGAACGTATTATAAAAGCGATCTGATAGATGCCGTTATTACTGAGTGGTTGGCTGGGCCCCAAATCCATTATATAAATATAATTAATGGTGCCTGTCCGTTCGTTTAATTTTCTAAAGTCTGTCCTCCATATCAAGATGTCAGATTAATGGCATGTCGGCCTTTATAACAAGAGGAGTATAGGAGCAAAGAGGTCCTTCTGCAGTTGTACAGAGCTCTAATGAGACCACACCTGGAGTATTGTGTGCACATTTGGTCCCCCTAATTTGAGGAACGACATTCTTGTATTGAGGGAGTGCAGCGTAGGTTTACAAGGTTAATTCCCGGGATGGCGGGACTGTCATATGCTGGGAGAATGGAGCGGCTGGGCTTGTACACTTTGGAGTTTAGAAGGATGAGAGGGGATCTCATTGAAACATATAAGATTGTTAAGGGTTTGGACACGCTAAAGGCAGGAAACATGTTCCCGGTGTTGGGGAGTCCAGAACCAGGGGTCACAGTTTAAGAATAATTACCATTAGAACGGAGACGAAGAAACACTTTTTCTCACAGAGAGTGGTGAGTCCGTGGAATTCTCTGCCTCAGAGGGCGGTGGAGGCAGGTTCTCTGGGTGCTTTCAGAGAGAGCTAGATAGGGCACTTAAAGATAGTGGCGTCAGGGGATATGGGGAGAAGGCAGGAACGGGGTACTGATTGGGGATGATCAGCCATGATCACATTGAATGGCGGTGCCGGCTCGAAGGGCCGAATGTCCTATTCCTGCACGCATTGTCTATTGTCTATTGTCTAAATGATTCAAGGTTCCCGAAATTCCACAGCCATGCACTCGTTCATGGAAACGATAATCTGAACATTCCGATTTCAGACTACTGCTCACGGTTATTGGGATTGCGGAGTTATGGTGCGGATTCTATCAGCCCTGCAGATTGCTTCCTGGCACCAACAGTCCACTCAACAGAACATATTTAATGGATATAATCACCTATTGTGCGCACTACCCTTTCCGTGCGGCACTTCGTGCCGGGAAACACAAAAGAGTTAACAGTAGATGTTTGTTCAGTAAGTGTAATTAACGTCAATCCGCACGGAGCTCGTTTGTGTCCCCGGAGATTTCCCAGTTCCAATAAAAGGGATTCCTGTTGATGGGATATGAGAGTGTTAGTGAGCGCATCCCGTCCGTCACCGACACAGAGCAGCTGCTCCACAGAGGGAGAAAACCATTCGGAATCTGTGTACAATAAAGTGGGATGTTAGATGGATGTTTAGGAATCCAGGAATATTAGAGGGTGAAGTGATTGTTACCGAGTGCAATCGAGGAACAGTGTGCGGTGTTACACAAATGGATCGGTCTCTGAAAACGGTAGACTGGGATGTTACCGCGATGGAGAAGGGACTCTTCCCTATGGCTGGCGGAATTTTGGGTCTGGGTACAGCTTAAGTTTTCGGATCTACAGTCTACTCCTAACTATGCAGCCTGTCTTTTATCCCATCCTCGCCCTTGTTGCTACTCCAGGTAAGTTCCCGTCCAAATTCCTGCGCATCAACAGGTGAGAAGCGGCAGTTACGGGATCCGGTATAAATGTCTGTAGCTCGAACAATCCATCACGTGTCCCTTTAAGAAATATTCGACAGAGTAATGGGTAATGTGTTGATGCTGCCTGATTGTGGGGATCAGAGGTTTCACGCTGTTTATCACCGTGTTGCTAACCCTTTGTGCCTGTTATTTTTACATTGCTACCATGTCCACAACGGCATTCCAGTTATCATAATTCACTCTCCTGCTGTAATTCATTGCTGCCGTGCGCTCGGCGATCTATGTCCCGCTGTCGAAACTGTCCCACGGCATAGTGCAAAATTGATTTTATTTGACGTTTACAGGTTTTATGGGTTTTTACAGGGTCAAGGCAATCTTGAGATATTGACACGATTTCCTTTGGCACCTTCCTCCTCCCAGGTGCGACTGAAGCGAACGGTTCCTGCTGGGATCCGGCCCAGCTTCGTCCAATATCACTGCGTCTTCGTAATGCTCCGTGTCGGAACCATGACTGTCCCCAACAGACTGACACTGGCGCCATTGGGCAATGGATAGAGGGAGAACCCTGGGCTAATTGATCCACACTAACGCAACGTCCCTGCGTAAAGAGCAGGACGAGTGTTTGTTCTCCAGCCCACAGTGAACCTGATTCACAGTGAACCAATTAGCTAAACTCCCATGGAGAAGTGAGCATGGTCAGAAACCGATCTGATTCTTTATCCGAATCGTCGTAACTGCTGCTGTTAAGTCGTCGAGCAGTTATTTTACCATCAGTAATTTATTTAGTTGAATAGTTACTTGTAGACAACCTTGTTAGAAAATCTTCAACAACTCCGAATTCCAGAACATGATTGTGCATTTGATTTTTCCCTCGATGAATCTGCCGAGTTTGCTTTGTCCGCTGTCATGTCATGTTTACTTCCCTCCTGGCGGGGACGCGACTATTTCTCCGAGTCGCGTCCTCGCCCCCCTCCTCGCGGCCTACGACCCTGGATCGGAGCGGCCTCTCCTGCCGGGGACCGGGAACCGGACCAGAGCTGCAACAGCGGCGGCGCAGAGCTGAATTCACCGCGGAGCGGGCGATACCGACCTGGATCGCCGTTGGAGCTCCGGAGCGTGGGTTGCTGCTCCAACATCGTGGAGCTGCGGTTTGGGAGAGCTTCCAACGCGGGCGGCAGTGTTGCATCTCCGCCCAGTGCGGCCTGCGGACTTTGGGAGCCGCGGATTCCGGTAGGAGGTGGCCGATTCTGATGTCCAGGCCGCTGAGGATGTCCGCCAGCCCCGACGTCGGACTTACATCACCCCGGCGAGCGGGCCCTGAACATCGGGGCGCCCGTAGCGGCGACTGCGGAGGGCTCGTGGAGGCCCCGACCACGGGTGAACATTGGGAACATTGGAGGAAGATGACTGACTTTGGTGCCTTCCCTCACAGTGGGGAACTTTGATTCTGCTGTGTGGGGATGTTTTATGTTGAATTCTATCACCCTATGTTGTGTTCTTTATTTTTAGTGTATGGCTGTATGGTGATTACATTTCACTGTGCCAACTGGCACATGTGACAAATATATTTATCTTGTATTTGTGTCTCAATGCAAGGAGCATTCGCAATAAGGTGGATGAGTTGAACGTGCAGATAGCAATTAATGATTATGATATAGTTGGGATCACGGAGACATGGCTCCAGGGTGACCAAGGCTGGGAGCTGATCATCCAGGGATGTTCAATATTCAGGAGGCATAGAGAGAAAGGAAAAGGAGGTGGGGTAGCGTTGCTGGTTAGAGAGGAGATTAACGCAGAGGAAAGGAAGGACATTAGCTTGGAGGATGTCGAATCGGTATGGGTAGAGCTGCGAAACACTAAGTGGCAGAAAACGCTGGTGGGTGTTGTGTACAGGCCACCTAGCAGTAGTAGTGAAGTTGGGGATGGCATCAAACAGGAAATTAGAAATGCGTGCAACAAAGGCAAAACAGTTATAATGGGTGACTTCAATCTACATATAGATTAGGTGAATCAAATTGGCAGGGGTGCTGAGGAAGAGGATTTCTTGGAATGTATGCGGGATAGTTATCTAAACCAGCATGTAGAGGAACCAACGAGAGAGCAAGCTATTCTAGACTGGGTATTGAGTAATGAGGAAGGGTTAGTTAGCAGTCTTGTTGTGCGTGCCCCCTTGGGCAAGAGTGACCATAATATGGTTGAGTTCTTCATTAGGATGGAGAGTGACATTGTTAATTCAGAAACAACGGTTCTGAACTTAAAGAAAGGTAACTTTGAGGGTATGAGACGTGAATTGGCCAAGATTGACTGGCAATTAGTTCTAAAAGGGTTGACGGTGGATATGCAATGGAAGCCATTTAAAGACTGCATGGATGAACTACAAAAATTGTTCATCCCAGTTTGGCAAAAGAATAAATCAGGGAAGGTAGTGCATCCGTGGATAACAAGGGAAATCAGGGATAGTATCAAAGCAAAAGATGATGCGACCAAATTAGCCAGAAAAAGCAGCATACCAGAGGACTGGGAGAAATTCAGAGACCAGCAGAGGAGGCAAAGGGCTTAATTAGGAAAGGGAAAATAGATTATGAAAGGAAACTGGCAGGGAACATAAAAACTGACTGCAAAAGTTGTTATAGATATGTGAAGAGAAAGAGATTAGTTAAAACAAATGTAGGTCCCTTGCAGTCAGAAACAGGTGAATTGATCATGGGGAACAAGGATATGGCGGACCAATTGAATAACTACTTTGGTTCCGTCTTCACTAAGGAAGACATAAATAATCTGCCGGAAATAGCAGGGGGCCGCGGGTCAAAGGAGTTGGAGGAACTGAGTGAAATCCAGGTTAGTCGGGAAGTGGTGTTGGGTAAATTGAATGGATTAAAGGCCGATAAATCCCCAGGGCCAGATAGGCTGCATTCCAGAGTACTTAAGGAAGTAGCTCCAGAAATAGTGGATGCATTAGTGATAATTTTTCAAAACTCTTTAGATTCTGGAGTAGTTCCTGAGGATTGGAGGGTAGCAAACGTAACCCCACTTTTTAAGAAGGGAGGGAGAGAGAAAACGGGGAATTACAGACCAGTTAGTCTAACATCGGTAGTGGGGAAACTGCTAGAGTCAGTTATTAAAGATGGGATAGCAGCACATTTGGAAAGTGGTGAAATCATTGGACAAAGTCAGCATGGATTTACGAAAGGTAAATCGTGTCTGACGAATCTTGTAGAATTTTTCGAGGATGTAACGAGTAGAGTGGATAGGGGAGAACCAGTGGATGTGTTGTATCTGGACTTTCAGAAGGCTTTCGACAAGGTACCACATAAGAGATTAGGATACAAACTTAAATCACACGGTATTGGGGGTTCAGTATTGATGTGGATAGAGAATTGGCTGGAAAACAGGAAGCAAAGAGTAGGAGTAAACGGGTCCTTTTCACAATGGCAGGCAGTGACTAGTGGGGTACCGCAAGGCTCAGTGCTGGGACCCCAGCTATTTACAATTTATATTAATGAGCTGGATGAGGGAATTGAAAGCAACATCTCCAAGTTTGCGGATGACACTAAGCTGGGGGGCAGTGTTAGCTGTGAGGAGGATGCTAGGAGACTGCAAGGTGAGTTGGATAGGCTGGGTGAGTGGGCAAATGTTTGGCAGATGCAGTATAATGTGGATAAATGTGAGGTTATGCACTTTGGTGGTAAAACGGGTAGGCAGACTATTATCTAAATGGTGGCCGATTAGGATATGGGGAGATGCAGCGAGACCTGGGTGTCATGGTACACCAGTCATTGAAAGTAGGCATGCAGGTGCAGCAGGCAGTGAAGAAAGCGAATGTTGGCTTTCATAGCAAGAGGATTTGAGTATAGGAGCAGGGAGGTTCTACTGCAGTTGTACAGGGTCTTGGTGAGACCACACCTGGAGTATTGCGTACAGTTTTGGTCTCCAAATCTGAGGAAGGACATTATAGCCATAGAGGGAGTGCAGAGAAGGTTCACCAGACTGATTCCTGGGATGTCAGGACTTTCACATGAAGAAAGACTGGATAGACTTGGCTTATACTCGCTAGAATTTAGGAGATTGAGAGGGGATCTTATAGAAACGTACAAAATTCTTATGGGGTTGGACAGGCTAGATGCAGGAAGGTTGTTCCCGATGTTGGGGAAGTCCAGGACAAGGGGTCACAGCTTAAGGATAAGGGTGAAATCCTTTAAGACCGAGATGAGGAAAAACGTTTTCACACAGAGAGTGGTGAATCTCTGGAACTCTCTGCCACAGAGGGTAGTTGAGGCCAGTTCATTGGCTATATTTAAGAGGGAGTTAGATGTGGCCCTTGTGGCTAAGGGGATCAGGGGGTATGGAGAGAAGGCGGGTACGGGATACTGAGTTGGATGATCAGCCATGATCATATTGATTGGCGGTGCACGCTCGAAGGGTCGAATGGCCTACTCCTGCACCTATTTTCTATGTATCTATGTATCTATGTATATTGTCTCTTGTATCCTCACAGTGAACGCGCTGACGATTGTGGTCCTGTCCCGGGGAAAGTGCGGTCTCTCCACAGGTGTCACTCGCTACCTGATCGCCATGGCAACGGTCGATCTACTGCTCATTATTATCGACCTGATACTGAGGCAGATTCCAGTTGCTTACTTTAGTGTATTTATGTTCCTGTTGGATGTCCGAGTGTGTAACATCCACGCCGTCTTGCTTTACGCCGCCGCAGACTGTTCTGTCTGGTTCACCGTCGCCTTCACCTTTGATCGATTTGTTGCCATTTGTTGCCAGAAGCTGAAAACAAACTATTGCACCGAGAGAACGGCGGTTGTGGTTCTGGGGACAGTGACCGTGCTGAGCTGTTTAAAGAACACGTTCTGGTATTTTATGTTGAGCGGTTGGTACATGCTATTTAATGCCCCCTGGTTTTGTTGGTCAAGACCCGGTGTTCGAACCGCACTGATCTGGGGAATCGGGGAGTTTCTCCAGTATCTCATCACCCCCGTGATCCCATTTTTCCTCATTGTTCTGTTCAATACTTTGACGATCAGATACGTGTTAGTGGCGAGCAGAGCCCGCAGGAGACTCCGGGGTCCCAGCAGTGGGGAGAGCGGCAGAGACCCGGAGATGGAGAGCCGCAGGAAATCCATCATTTTACTGCTGGTCATCTCGGGAAATTTAATCGTGTTTTGGGCGGTCCATGCGTTATTTGCTGTGTGGAGCAGACTGGCTGGATTATTTCCTAGCTGTGTCTTTCCAGAATTCGCCATTGGCGAACTGGGCTACATGCTGCAGACCCTGAGTTGCTGCACAAACACGGCTCTTTACGCCGTCACCCAGACTAAGTTCAGGCAGCAGTTCAAAGAAGTGGTGAAATCGCCCGTTTCTCTGATTGTAAAATGCACGCAGCGCCGCGGGATTTAGGAATCCGTGCCCTCTCTATCCCATTTTCTCCTCCTCCCCCTCTCTCCCCAACACGTTGAGGATCCTCCCCTGTCCCACTTTCACGACCTAATTCGCGACCTCTGCCGAGTTTGCCCATGATTCATACTGGCAACATGGTCGTCACGATGTCGTAGGATGTCGTAGGAGGTCGTAGGTAGGTCGTGATGCTATCTGTAGGTATTCGTGGCATCAAGTAGGCCGGGCGTTTTTCTAGCCTCAGCGCCGCGGGGTTTAGGAATCCGTGCCCTCTCCATCGCATCTGCTCACCCTCCCCCCTCACTCCCAGACACGCTGAGGATCCTCAGTGACCTGATCCACAGATGACGCTTGTGACCCTGGTATGTCCTCCGATTCCGCCACGATGATCTCTTCCCCTGCCCCACCAAATCTCCGGCAGTTTCTGGGCCCACAACCGCCCCCACGAGAATCAGCACCGCCCCATTACCACACTACCGCCAACAGCACCGCCCCCATTACCACACTATCACCAACAGCACCGCCCCCATTACCACGCTATCACCAACAGCACCGCCCCCATTACCACACTATCACCAACAGCAGCGCCCCCATTACCACACTATCACCAACAGCACTGCCACGTTGTTCCACTATGACAAAGAATGACCCGACGGATTCAATCGTCTTCTTGCAGGAACATCTTTGACTCACAACGGAGCGGCGGAAAAATATAGCTCCCCCCTCACTGATCTACGACAATAATGCGCCTCAACACTGAGTATCTCAGAACTAGGAATCATTCCGAACTAACTTGGACATTCAAGCTCAATTGCAAATCATATAAATAATTATAAAGCCCAAAGGCAATACGGCATATACTGTTTTCATATATTGTCACAGAGCATTTCATATCGAGTGTTCACCTCAAATCAATACATTAACTCAAAAGAATCGTACAGATAAAATCTTAAAAGAAACGAAGCAACGTCCAATTCCCTCGAGATCACTAAACGTTAATAACGAGGCCAAGTTATCAAAGTCATCACTGACCTCAGCAGCTTAGAACAACTCAGCAAGTGAGGGCGCATCAGGTTCAAGTATATTCTACTCCATCGACCAGGTGTGGGGCTCACGTGTGGTGAGAAGTCAATATAGAGAAGCAGCGACATTGATTAATTGAGACACAGTTTTTCTCTTGCAATGATACAATATTGATAGTTTGTGTACACATCTGAGCAATTATTTTTAGCCACTAAACATTCCCATGTTGTTTGACCACTCGTGAACTTTCCAATGCGCTGAACATTTCCCCGTCATTGACAAGGGCAGCGGACGCGAGACAACAGTTTGATTGCACCTGAGGAAAGGGACAACAGATTTCCCCTCACGGATGTCAGAAACTGGCGGCATTTCAAATCAACTGTTCGAATACAGTTCATGCTTTCGGCCTCCTCACTGATCGGGCTCTGTTGAGATTTTGCCTCCCGATCTAACATCGTTTTCATATCCTTGTCACGTTCGACCTATTGATCAACCTGCTTCAATAACATGTAGATAGATGCAAAAAGCTATAGAACTCAGCGGGTCAGATGGAAAAGGGAGATAGAGATGATATGGAGAGGTATAGAATAAATGAATGAAAGATATGCAAAAACGTAACGATGATAAAGGAATCACGTCATTGTTAGCTGTTTGCTGTGTGAGAACGAGTACAGACAATGAGACTCAACAGGACGACTCTGCAGCTGGTACGACTTGAGTGGGAGTGGGATGGAGAGAGAGGGAATAACATGTAACGTTGTTGGAGATCTCATGGTAATTTGTATCGGCATGGCTGCTGGACCTTATTGTCGCGGTTTTAGAGCACTCTCTTGTGGAACATGTGTGGAGCTATGGACCCATAAAACACTCAAGCAGGACCTTCGTTCTGTTGGAGGGAATTGTGAGACCAGTCGCCCTGCAAATTACAGCTCAAATCGAGAGAGCACACGGATAAAATCTCGTCTAGTTTAGATGGGTTTCATAAAACGGTCGGTTTATACAATGCCTTAACACCATATACTGGGAATCATTTTGAGAGGACCCAGGGCGTTTCACTGATTCACTGCTCTTACACCGTTTTAGGTTCCGTGAATCAATGGCTACATGCATATTATACAATTTTGTAATGGGTAATTTGCGATGAACATTTCTGTGACGTCTTTCTTGTTTTGTCTTGTTTCATTCTCTGCTAACTTATTTCCTGTTATTCAGAAAATTATTCTTCAAACTGTCTGACAAATGGGCGTAATGCAACACTTCTCTTAATGTATGGTCAGTTTTATTCTCCCCGGTTCTCTTTACATCATTCGATTATTTTTGCCCCAGATACACATGCCTTGCAACTTAAATACTTCTCCAGTTTAGTTATTTCCACTTCAATCCTAATCTTTGCTACCTTCACTATGTTGCCATATTTCCCATCATGCTTCCCCAATATGTAAGCTGTTGATTTAAACAACGCACAAACTTGCCCATAATATCCATAATTTCCTATATCAAATCCCCCTCGTGAGTCCTCACCAAGACGAAATAAAACATTAAATAACAATTTAATGGACATTATAACGTAATTTAACAGACAGTAAGTTATGTATGTCTACTTATCTGCTCTTCGTGGTGTAGAAACGAGGAGCTGTAGATGCTGGTTTAAAAAAACAAAGTTACAAAGTGTTTTTATAGCATGTGACAGTGTGTATTGTTGCTTTTCACTTAATGTGGCTACCTGTATGGTAACTCAAATATCACTGTACCTTAATCGGTTAAATGACAATAAACGCGAACTTGAACTTGAATAACTCTATTGTTCCGGCATCATTCCTGGACGTAAAAGACGCTCTTTGGTCTGCTCGAGCGTTGTTCATCACCCAGCGGAGCGAGATGTCTGTCAGGGAATATTGCCGACTGGCCCGCTGCAGACTGCAGGAGTAAACATAGAAACATAGAATATAGGTGCAGGAGTAGGCCATTCGGCCCTTCGAGCCTGCACCGCGATTTAATATGATCATGGCTGATCATCCAACTCAGTATCCTGTACCTGCCTTCTCTCCATACCCCCTGATACCTTTAGCCACAAGGGCCACATCTAATTCCCTCTTAAATATAGCCAATGAACTGGCCTCAACTACCTTCTGTGGCAGAGAATTCCAGAGATTCACCACTCTCTGTGTGAAAAATGTTTTTCTCATCTCGGTCCTAAAAGATTTCCCCCTTATACTTAAACTGTGACCCCTTGTTCTGGACTTCCCCAACATCAGGAACAATCTTCCTGCATCTAGCCTGTACAACCCCTTAAGAATTTTGTAAGTTTCCATAAGATCCCCATCAGTCTTCTAAATTCTAGCGAGTACAAGCCAGGTCTATCCAGTCTTTCTTCATATGAAAGTCCTGACATCCCAGGAATCAGTCTGGTGAACCTTCTCTGTCTTTCCTCAGAATAGGAGACCAAAACTGTACGCAATACTCCAGGTGTGGTCTCACCAACACCCTGTACAACTGCAGTAGAACCTCCCTGCTCATATACTCAAATCATTTTGCTATGAATGCTAACATACCTATCGCTTTCTTCACTGCCTGCAGCACCTGCATGCCTACTTTCAATCACTGGTGGACCATGACACCCAGGTTTCGTTGCATCTCCCCTTTTCCTAATCGGCCACCATTCAGATAATAGTCTACTTTCCTGTTTTTGTCACCAAGGTGGACAACCTCACATTTATCCACATTATACTGCATCTGCCATGCATTTGCCCACTCACCCAGCCTATCCAAGTCACCTTGCAGCCTCCTAGCATCATCCTCACAGTTAACACTGCCCCCCAGCTCAGTGTCATCCGCAAACTAGAAGATGTTGCATTCAATTCCCTCGTCCAAATCATTAATATATATTGTAAATAGCTGGGGTCCCAGCACTGAGCCTTGCGGTACCCCACTAGTCACTGCTTGCCATTCTGAAAAGGACCCGTTTACTCCTACTCTTGGCTTCCTGTCTGCCAGCCAGGTCTCTATCCACATCAATACTGAACCCCCAATACCGTGTGCTTTAAGTTTGTATACTAATCTCTTATGTGGGACCTTGTCGAAAACCTTCTGAAAGACCAGATATAACACATCCACTTGTTCTCCCTTATTCACTCTACCAGTTACATCCTCGAAAAATTCTATAAGTTTCGTCAGACATGATTTACCTTTCATCGATCCATGCTGACTTTGTTCAACGATTTCACCACTTTCCAAATGTGCTGCTATCCCTTCTTTAATAACTGACTCTAGCAGTTTCCCCACTACCGATGTTAGACTAACTGCTCTGTAATTCCCCGTTTTCTCTCTCCCTCCCTTTTTAAAAAGTAGGGTTACATTAGCTACCCTCCAATCCTCAGGAACTACTCCAGCATCTAAAGAGTTTTGAAAAATTATCACTAATGCATTCACTATTTCTGGGGCTACTTCCTTAAATACTCTGGGATGCAGCCTATCTGGCCCTGGGGATTTATCGGCCTTTAATCCATTCAATTTACCTAACACCACTTCCCGACTAACCTGGATTTCACTCAGTTCCTCCATCTCATTTGACCCCCGGTCCCCTGCTATTTCCGGCAGATTATTTATGTCTTCCTTAGTGAAGACAGAAACAAAGTAGTTATTCAATTGGTCTGCCATGTCTTTGGTCCCCATGATCAATTCGCCTGTTTCTGACTGTAAGGGACCTACATTTGTTTTAACTAATCTCTATCTCTTCACATATCTATAAAAACGTTTGCAGTCAGTTTTTATGTTCATTGCCAGTTTTCTTTCATAATTTATTTTCCCTTTCCTAATTAAGCCCTTTGTCCTCCTCTGCTGGACTCTGAATTTCTCCCAGTCCTCTGGTAGGCTGCTTTTTCTGGCAAATTTGTATGCTTCATCTTTTGTTTTGATACTATCCCTGATTTCCCTTGTTATCCACGGATGCACTACCTTCCCTGATATATTCTTTTGCCTAACTGAGATGAACAATTATTGTAGTTCATCCATTCAGCCTTTAAAATGCATTCCATTGCATATCCACCGTCAACCCTTTAAGAATCAATTGCCGGTCTATCTTGGCCTATTCACGTCTCATACCCTCAAAGTTACCTTTCTTTAGCTTCAGAACCCATGTTCCTGAATTAATTTTGTCACTCTCCATCCTAATGAAGAATAACCATATTATGGTCACTCTTGCCCAAGGGGACACGCACAACAAGACTGCTAACTAACCCTTCCTCATTACTCAATACCCAGTCTAGAATAGCCTGCTCTCTAGTTGGTTCCTCTACATGTTGGTTTATAAAACTATCCCGCATAAATTCCAAGAAATCCTCTTCCTCAGCACCCCTGCCAATTTGATTCACCCAATCTATATGCAGATTGAAGTCACCCATTATAACTGTTTTACCTTTGTTGCACGCATTTCTAATTTCCTGTTTGATGCCATCCCCAACTCCACTACTACTGTTAGGTGGCCTGTACAGAACTCCCACTAGCGTTTTCTGCCCCTTAGTGTTTCGCAGCTCTACCCATATCGATTCCACATCCCCCAAGCTAATGTCCTTCCTTTCTATTGCGTTAATCTCCTCTCTAACCAGCAACGCTACCCCACCTCCTTTCCCTTTCTGTCTATCCCTCCTGAATATTGAATATCCCTGGATGTTCAGCTCCCAGCCTTGGTCACCCTGTACCCATGTCTCCGTGATCCCAACTATATCATAGTCATTAATAGCTATCTGCACATTCAACTCATCCACCTTATTACGAATGCTCCTTGCATTGAGACACAAAGCCTTCAGGCTTCTTTTTACAACACTCTTACCCCTTATACAATTATGTTGAAAAGTGGCCCTTTTTGATTTTTGCCCTGGATTTGTCTGCCTACCACTTTTACTTTTCACCTTGCTACCGATTGCTTCTACCCTCATTTTACACCCCTCTGTCTCTCTGCTCACACATTTAAGAAACCCTTTCCCTTTAACTCCATCCTCGACTATCCTATTTTACACCCCAGGGAGGGACGCACTGAAGCTCGGTGCAGCCAACGCCAAGGCTCGGTGGGAGAGGACCATATTCTAGGTTGCTTCCGCTGCTGGACATGGGGGGCACGGTGTGGTGGAGACGCCACTAAAAAATAAGGGAAGGGATTCCACGGTAGTGGACCATATGAGTGGCAAGGGTGGGGGATACATTTGTAAGATTTGAGCAATGTATGTACATTGAATTGAATATTTTGTATAGCCTCCGAAAATGTCGGATAAATTTTTTGCACGGTTCATGTGTTGTATGTTTATTTCCCGAATAATGTCTCTTTTGAAAAAAAAATAAAAACATTAGTGGTGAACATGCTAGGCGACGTTTCGCTCGGGACCCTTCTTTAGACTGATGGCAGTGGGTGGGAAGAAAGCTAGAACAGGGGCGGAGCAAAACGTGCTTAGTAATAGGGGCTTTACTAAAGATTACCTAAAATTGGAGAATTCAATGCTCATTCAGTCGGGTTGTCAGCCACCGAAGCGGAACACGAGTCGTTATTCCACCAGTTTGCTGTGGCCTGATTCGGGCAATAGAGGGCACCAATGATACAAAGGCCATCATGGGAATGGGAAGGTGTGTAATGTGCATAGCAACCGGAGATCCATTACGACTCGTGTAAGAAGGAACTGTAGTGCTGGTTTAAACCGAAGATAGATGCAAAAATCTGCAGTAACTCAGAGGGACATGCAGCATCTCTGAAGAGAAGGAATGGGTGCGGTTTCGGATCGAGATCCTTCTTCAGACTGGTTAGGGATCAGGGAAACGAGAGATGTAGTCGGTGATATGGAGTGGCAGATCTTGCATCTTCTGCGGATATAGGGAAAGGTACCTGGGGAGGGGGTGGTTTGGGTGGAAAGGGATGAGTTAACCAGGGAGTTGCGGAGGGCACGGTTTCTCCCTTTGAAGGTGGTGGCAATTTCGGAGGATTATGTGTTGTGTGCGACAGCTGATGGGGTGGAACTGCACGCCCTCCCTAGCTACACGCCCTCCCCAGCTACACGCCCTCCCCAGGTACCTTCCCCTGCAATCGGAGAAGATGCAACACCTGTCGCTATACCTCCTCCCTCGACAGTCCAGGGACCCCGACAGTCCTTTGTAGTTTGGAAGACCTTCACTTGCACCTCCTCCAACCTCAACTACCATATCCGTTGTTCAAGATGTCGACTCTTATTTATCGGCGAGACCAAAGGCGGATTGGGCGATCGTTTCGCGGAACACCTTCACTCAACCAGCCTGAACCAACCTGATCTCCCGGTTGCTGGACACTTTATTTCTCCTTCCCATTCCTACACAGATCTTTCTGATGTCGGTCTCCTCTATTGTCAGAGTGAGGCTAAATGCAAATTGGAGGATCAACATCTCATATTTCGCTTGAGCAGCTTACAGCCCAGTGGTATCTCTATCCTTCCCCCACCCAAGACGCAACAGCTTCTTATTTTCACCCTACAAACAGCTTACCTGTTTCCTTTAGCATCGTTACCTTTTTGCATATCTTTCATTCATTGTTCTTTGTCTCTCCACATCACCGTCTATACATCTCTTCCCTTATCCCTAACCAGTCTGAAGAAGGGTCTCGACCCGAAACGCCACACATTTCTTCTCTCCAGACATGCGGACTGAGCACGTGTTTTCGGCAAAACCGTCGCCCATATAACTTCAAATCGCCCTTGCGTTTCCGCTGTCTCCACACACCCTGCTTCCCAGTTCTCCCACTAGTCTTACTGTCTCCGACTACATTCTCTCTCTGTTTTTTCTGTTTGCCGCTGCCTTTCAGTAAACAATACAATTTATTAATTACCTATACTGCACTGTAACTTCTATCCCTGGTTTTATTCTATTTTAAATATTTTATTTGATTGCTTTTAATTTTGTAATTATTTCATCTGAATAATCGAATAATCATTTTATATCTAAATGTCATTTTATATGTGTTTCTTTCAAATGCTTTAAATGTTTTATGTAAAGCACTTTGAATTACCTTGTGGTTGAAAGGTGCTATACAAATAAACTTGCCTTGCCTTGCCTTGCCTTCGAGCCAGCATCGCCATTCATTGTGATCATGGCTGATCGTCCCCTATCAATAACCCGTGCCTGCCTTCTCCCCATATCCCTTGACTCAACTAGCCCCTATTTCCTTGAGTAGTTACTAGTAGACAGCCTCGTTAGACAATCTTCTACAATACCAGAACAGGATTGTGCATTTGATTTGCCCCTCGATGAATCTGCCGAGTTTGCTTTTCCGCTGTCATATCTCTGTTTACTTCCCTCCTCACAGTGAATACGCTGACGATTGTGGTCCTGTCCCGGGGAAAGTGCGGTCTCTCCACAGGTGTCACTCGCTACCTGATCGCTATGGCAACGGCCGATCTACTGGTCATTATTATCGACCTGATACTGAGGCAGATTCCAATTGCTTACTTGCAAGCATTTACGTTCCTGGTTCATGTCCCGGTGTGTAATATCCACGCCTTCTTGCTTTACGGCGTCACGGACTGTTCTGTCTGGTTCACTGGCACCTTCACCTTTGATCGATTTGTGGCCATTTGTTGCCAGAAGCTGAAAACAAACTATTGCACCGAGAGAACGGCGGCAGTGGTTCTGGGGACAGTGATCGTGCTGAGTTGTTTAAAGAACACGTTCTGGTATTTTATGTTGAACCGTAAATACTTGCTATCTAATTCCCCCTGGTTTTGTTGGGCAAGATACGGTTATCGACAGTCACAGATCTGGGGAATAGGGGAGTTTCTCCAATATATCATCACCCCCGTGATCCCATTTGTCCTCAGTCTTTTGTTCAACATTTGGACCATCAGATACGTGTTAGTCGCGAGTAGAGCCCGCAGGAGACTCCGGGGTCCCAGCAGTGGGGAGAGTGGCAGAGACCCGGAGATGGAGAGCCGCAGGAAATCCCTAATTTTACTGCTCGTCATCTCGCGAAATTTCATAGTGTTGTGGGCGGTCCATGGGATATTTGTTGTGTGGTTTAGGCTGGCTGGATTAATTCCTAGCTGGAACTATCCAGAATTCGCCATTGGCGAACTGGGCTACATGCTGCATATCATGAGCTGCTGCACAAACACGGCTCTTTACGCCGTCACCCAGACTAAGTTCAGGCAGCAGTTCAAAGAAGTGGTGAAATCGCCCGTTTCTCTTTGTAAAATGCACTCAGCGCCGCGGGATTTAGGAATCCGTGCCCTCTCTATCCCATTTGCTCCCCCTCCCCCTCTATCCCCAACACGTTGAGGATCCTCCCCCATCCCACTTTCACGACCTAATTCGCGACCTCTGCCGAGTTTGCCCATGATTCATACTGGCAGCATGGTCGTCACGATGTCGTAGGATGTCGTAGGAGGTCGTAGGTAGGTCGTGATGCT
>JAXLNO010000881.1:0-15000 GCA_038087875.1 Malacoraja senta | reverse complement strand
GAAGAAACTCGGTGATTGTAAGTTATTGGGGGCAAATTCTCCAAGATTATGGAAGAAACTCGGTGATAAGGACCTGGACATTTTAAAACAGACATGCTGGCTGCAAAAGGAAAAAAAAAAAACAAGGGATCACAAGTTCAAAGCCTGTCCGTGGGCCTGGGCAGCTACATGACTATGCGAATGGTGAGAACAGGAAAGGCCGGGACGGAGATAACGAGATTATCTTGGAAAGACAAAGGAAGGAACCGAGCCCAGCAGACGGGGTAAATAGCGCAGCAGCAAGACAATCACCTGCGTAAATGGCCCATCCATCGGGACAATGGGAGCCCATCCAGGTGATGGGATAACGATCAGGCTGAGGCATCGTGACATCAGCGAACCCATTATCATCGGAAGCCTATTGTTCATGCCAGATGGAAACAGGGAATCATCGAAAGACCCTTTTGTCCAGAGGCCCACCTGGGAGGTTTCAAGGGAGAAACTCAGGTATAAAAGGGACAGGCAAGCAAGAGCTCGCTCTCTTTTTCTGTTCTGTTGGACGACTCCTGACCCTGCATCGATCTAGCTGTAAGTACCCCAGACGACCTGGTGAAGTTCCCGAAGCAGGATAGACGTTGAGAGAAGAAGGTGAAAGGGGGTGTATTTGTAACATTTTTACGACATGCCCGATAATTTTCTTTCCATAGTCTTAGTTTAAAGCATAAGTTTAGTCACGTATTATGTAGCATTGGTGAGATTCGATTTCTCATTTGTTCAATAAAGCCTGTAAATTTTAGACTTGCTTTGAGTCCGTCTTGGTTTCTGTTTTCTCTCATCAGCACGCTCTGGTCAAGTCAACCTTTTTATCATATCCCACCATATTTCCGAGGTCTAGAACCCAGGGGAACCCCTTTTTTTGTATTCTCTCTTGGGAACCGCTCGAGTGGAGTGGTGGTCGTTTGACCCACCGACAAGGGAGAGAATCATTCGGGCAGTTGGGCCCGAAGTGGAGCAAAGTGAACTAACCCCCTACAATAGTTACCAGATTTACGACCTCTAGGCAATGGTCAATGTATCGGTTTACATTTAAAATATGTTTAATATCTATCCGATGGGGGGGGGGGTTGGAGCTTCCAGTATCTGCCAGGCCAAAGCGAGAGGGAGGCGATGCTGCTTGGAGAGGGGAGGAGTGAGTGAGAGAGAGAGAGAGAGAGGGAGATCTCGTTTGGCCGGCAGGCTGGTGATTACAATTAACCCCTTCAGGCCGGACAGTTTCCAACCGAGTATGTGTTTAATATACGATTACTAATAAGTAATAAATTTTGTTAATTAAAATTGGGTATTTAAATAGTAAATACCCACTCAGACGTAGTTAAGAAATGTAATCCTCTAAGAGGAAATTACTCACAGTCTTTGACTTTGTTTAATATAGGAATATTAATACGCAGAATTTGTTAATTTAAATACGGTATTTAAATAGTAAATACCTACTTAGACCAAGCTATAAGATTAACTACTTACAGTACTTGTTCTGTTTTCTTTCTGGCATATAATATTCTGTTCTGGCCTGTTTTTTCTTTTCTATATTAATATTTTGTAAGGGGCGGAGCTAAATGCAATTTACACCCTCGGAAGCTCAACTGAAAGTTCCCACCAGGGGGTGGACACACACATGTATACTTAAATACTTTTTTTTTGTACCATTTATGTAATTTAGCACTTTTTTCGCTTTTTCTTCATAGGGCACTTTTCGTTGCAGAGTTCTGAAATTGGGATCACCCACCCAACACCCAGAAGGTTGAGTTATTGTGTTGCACCATCTGAAACAAGGGAATCCATGTAAGCTATAATGCAAGCCGACCGTCTGAAGAAAACTGGAGGAATTACTTTTTGTAGCTGGAATGTTAGGGGCGTTAACGAGCCAATTAAAAGGGGTAAGATTCTTGCCCAATTAAAATCAATTAATTCTGATATAATATTTTTACAGGAAACGCACCTTAAAGATCACGCTCAGACCAGACTGAAGGCTAACTGGATCGGTCAAATATATCACTTCTCCTATCTCTCCAAATCCAGAGGCACTGCAATTATAATCCGTAAGGGCATACCATTTAAACATAAAAACACCATAGCAGACAAAGATGGTAGGTACGTCATAGTTTCTGGGGAGATATATTCTACCCCACTCACTATGGTAAATATATATGCTCCTAACTTTGATAACCCACAATTTTTAAATAAAATTCTGAATATAATTTCAGACTCCACCCAGCAAAACCTGATAATTGGGGGAGGTTTCAGTTGTGTTCTGGATCAATACTTGGACAAATCCTCACAACAAAAGAGATATAATACAAAATCAAAATCCAGCGAACTCTTAAATACGTATATAAGAAATACAAATATAACAGACGAATGGAGGATTGCAAACCCACCCGGAAGAGAATACTCCTTCTACTCATCAGTACATAAAACGTATACACGCATTGACTATTTTCTAGTGGACACTAAACTAATACCTTTCACAACTAATCCCAAATACCATAATAGTACGATTTCCTATCATTCCCCGCTAACCTTCTCCTTAAAACTAGAAGGAATGTTTAATAAAAAATCGTTCTGGAGGTTTAATCCTCAAATACTAAATAATCCAGATTGTTGTAAATATTTAAAACAAGATGGAACTCTTTTTTAAGACCAATGATAGTCCAGGTATTTCCCCCTCGTTATTACGGGAATCTTTTAAGGCTTTTATTAGAGGTTCTATCATTTCATATCAAGCATATCAAAACAAAAAGTATAGGATGGAACAATTGCAACTAGAAGAACAGATCAGACAACTTGACTCAGAAAACGCGATAGATCCGACTATAGATAAACATAATAAGATGGCAGTGTTAAAATTTAAGCTAAATCAAATTCTTTCTGCAAGAGTTATCAGTCTTTTTCAAATTACTAAACAGGAACATTTTGAATTCGGCGACAAACCACACAAACTTCTAGCACGCCAGTTGAGAAAAGTTGAAAAGGACCATACTATCCAAAAAAATCATCAGATAAAGGTGAATTGTTAACACTTCCAAAAGACATTAATGAAAGATTTGCCCAATTTTATCAAAATGTATATACATCCAAAACATTAACAGAGAGGAGAAAAATTACAAACCTTCTTGATAACTGTAATCGTCTGACACTTAATCCGGTGGAACGAGATGAATTAGGAGCACAGATTTCAATTAAAGAAATAGAAGAGACAATCAATTCATTGAAGAATGGCAAAACACCAGGACCAGACGGGTTTAGTAACGAATTTTATAAAAGATTTTACGAGGTAATTTCCCCGCGTTTATACAACCTTTATACATACGCAGTTAAAGAACAGACATTACCACAAACATTAGCGGAATCAACTATCACACTTATACCCAAAAACGATAAAGATCTGGAAGAACCGGGATCATACAGAGCAATCGCACTGTTAA
Organism: Malacoraja senta; assembly: GCA_038087875.1. Taxonomy (NCBI): domain Eukaryota; kingdom Metazoa; phylum Chordata; class Chondrichthyes; order Rajiformes; family Rajidae; genus Malacoraja; species Malacoraja senta. The sequence goes on along the minus strand of JAXLNO010000881.1, from coordinate 11,539 downwards.
ATACAGATCAGAAAAGATTAGCGAAAACTTTGGCAAGAAGATTAAGTGAATACGTTAATAAATTAACACACTCGGATCAATCTGGGTTTATACCCAAGAGACACTCGTTTAATAATTTGAGACGCCTTATTAACACAATGTACTCACACAGAACGATAAAAGAAAACTTATCAATTATTTCATTAGATGCAGAAAAAGAATTTGATCAAGTAGAATGGAAATATCTTTTTACAGTATTGCAAAAATGTCAGTTGGGAGAACATTTTATCTCATGGGTAAAACTGTTATATGATAAGCCGACCGCCAGGATACTGACTAACCATATACTCTCACCTAAATTTCAGTTATCCAGAGGCAATAGACAGGTATGTGCATTATCACCCATGTTATTTGCCCTTGCGATTGAACCTCTAGTGGAAAGTATAAGAGTACATCTGAACATTCACGGCTATAATACTAAATACACCAATAATAAAATATAATTATATGCAGATGATGTATTATTATATATCACCAATTCCCAAGTTAGCATTCCAAGTATATTAAATCATAGAGGAATTCGGTTCCTTTTCGGGATATAGAATAAACTGGAACAAAAGTGAAATTATGTCAATAAAACCTCAAGAGCCGACACACCTTCTAAAATTCCCTTTCAGAATTGCTACGGAAATATTCAAATATCTGGGTGTTCAGGTAACCAGAAAATATACTTCTCTATTCAACGCAAACTTCCCTCCTTTAGTGGTGCTCAGACGTGGTAGTCCTGTCCAACTCCTGCTCTCCGCACCTGGAACATCTGGCGGTGAAGTGCCGCCTCTTCTACCTCCCTAGGGAATTCACCTCCATCATCCTGACCGCGGTCTACATCCCACCCCAGGCAGACGTCCGCCTGGCACTGGAGGAGCTGCACGCCGTGGTGAACAAACACCAGACGTCTTACCCCGAGGCATTTACCACAATTGCTGGGGACTTCAATAAGGTAAACCTCAAGAAAACACTCCCTAACTTCCACCAACATGTCTCCTGCTGCACCAGAGGACCAAACACCCTCGACCACTGCTACACCACCATCAAGAATGCCTATCGTTCTATCCCTCGCCCTCACTTTTTTAATCCGACCATACCACGGTGCTGCTTCTTCCTGCCTACAGGCAGCAATTGAAGAGCGCACCCCCAGAGGTGAGGACAGTACAGAGCTGGTCGGGGGGGGGGGCAGAGGAACAACTCCAGGACTGTTTGGAGTCTGTACACTGGGCAGTGCTCACGAACTCGGCAACGGACTTGAACGAATACGCCACAGTCGTTACAGACTTCATAAAGAAATATGTGGAGGACTGCATCCCTACAAAAACCTTCCGAGTGTTTCCCAATCAGAAGCCTTGGATGAACTTTGAGATCCGCACTCTTCTGAAGTCCAGGCACCGGGCATTCACGTCTGATGATACAGTGGCCTACAAGAGGTTCAGATACGACCTTGGTAAGGCCATCAAAAAGGCCAAAAGGGACTTCAGCTCCAAACTGGATGAGACAGATGTTCGGCAGCTGTGGCGGGGCCTGAATGCAATCACCTCATATAATAGCGAAACCAGGAGGCAGCTCGAATGTCGGCGAAACATCACTCCCTGACGAGCTCAATGCGTTTTACGCACGCTTTGATAGGGAGAATACTGATGTGCCTTGCCGAGCCCCCATTCGCTGTGATGGTATTTCAGTCTCAGTTACAGAGGCCGACGTCAGGAAATCCTTCAGAGGGGTGATCCCTCGAAAAGCGCCTGGACCTGATGGTATACCTGGTCGTGATCTTAAAACCTGTGCGGACCAACTGGCTTGAGTTTTTACGGACATTTTCAACCTCTCACTTCTGAGCTCTGAGGTCCCCACCTGCTTAAAAAGGGCATCAATTATACCAGTGCCCAAGAAGAGTAAGGTGACGTGCCTCAATGACTATCGACCAGTGGCACTAACGCCTGTGGCGATGAAGCGCTTTGAAAGGTTGATGATGGAGCAATTCAACTCCTACCTCGACAAAAACCTGGACCCACTGCAGTTCGCTTACCGCCGCAACAAATCAACGGTGGATGCGATCTCGCTGGCCCTCCACTCCGCTCTGGACCACTTGGACAACAAAAACTCATATGTCAGGCTGTTATTCATTGATTACAGCTCGGCATTTAACACAATCATCCCCTCCAAGCTGGTTACCAAACTCACAGAACTGGGTCTCAACACCAACAAAACTAAGGAACTGATCGTGGACTTTGGAAGGAGTAGGATGGGGACCCACAATCGCGTTTACATCAACGGGTCGATGGTGGAAAGGGTCAAGAGCTTCAAATTCCTGGGCGTGCACAACTCTGAAGATCTTTCCTGGTCCGAGAACACTGATGCTATTATTAAGAATGCACATCAGCGGCTCTACTTCCTGAGAAGATTACGGATAGTCGGTTTGTCAAGGAGGAGTCTCTCTAACTTCTACAGGTGCACAGTAGAGAGCATGCTGACCGGTTGCATCGTGGCTTGGTTCGGCAACTTGAGCGCCCTGGAGAGGAAAAGACTACAAAAAGTACTAAACACTGCCCAGTCCATCATTGGCTCTGACCCCCCTTCCATCGAGGGGATCTATCGCAGTCGCTGCCTCAAAAAGGCTGGCAGCATCATTAAGGACCCACATCATCCTGGCTACACACTCATCACTCCGTTACCTTCAGGTAGAAGGTACAGGAGCCTGAAGACTGCAACGACCAGGTACAAGAATAGCTACTTCCCCATAGCCATCAGGTTATTGAACCTGGCTCGGACAAAACTCTGAACATTAATAACCCATTGGTACACAAAGGTTCTGGAGAAACTGAGCGGGTGCAGCAGCATCTATGCAGCGAAGGAAATAGGCAACGTTTCGGGCCGAAACCCTTCTTCAGACTGATTAATAACCCATTATCTGTTATTTGCACTTTATCAGTTTATTTATTCATGTGTGTATATATTTATACAATGGTATATGGACACACTGATCTGTTCTGTAGTCATGCCTACTATGCTCTGTTGTGCTGAAGCAAAGCAAGAATTTCATTGTCCTATCAGGGACACATGATAATAAATTCTCTTGAATCTTGAATCTAGTTACTAAATTAAACACTCTTATTTAATTTTGGAACACACTTCCGATGTCTCTAATAAGCAGAATAAATGCTATAAAGATGATCTTCCTCCCTCAAATCCTGTATTTATTCCAATCAATACCGATATATCTTCCTAAATTTTTTTCTCCAAAAACTTGATTCTCTGATTACAAACTTTATTTGGGATTATAAAACACATGGAATTCATAAACGACATCTATGTAAACACAAAGAAACTGGTGGGTGGCTCTCCCCAACTTCTTATACTATTACTGGGCAACGAATATTAAAAATGTAATCTACTGGCTGGACAATACAGGCCAACAGGTAAATTGTTAATAATGGAGAGAGAGGATTGTTCGCCTTTTAACATCGGTGCGATTCTTCTCTCACCAATAAATTTGAAGAACACACTATATGAGAAAATTCCGATTATTCACAGCACTTTACGAATCTGGAGACAAGTGAAATCAACCTTTAACCTGGGAAATGTATCTCTTCTTTCACCAATTGCCAATAATCATTTGTGCAAGCCATCTATTTTAGACAAAACGTTTACATATTGTGAAAGATTTGGAAAAAAAAATTCGGAGATCTTTATGAGATGGGAACTCTTCTCCCATTTCAAGAATTACAGTCGAAATATCACTTGAAAGGAAATCAATATTTCAGATACCTTCAAATTCGACATATCTGAAAACATATATCCAAGACTACCAAACTTTGCTGCCAGACATACTAGACGAATGTATGAATAGAAATTCGAAGTCAAACAAGTTAACATCATATTGGTATAACACCCTTTTAAATATAGAAATCCCATCGTCAGAAGTAATTAGAAGAGCCGGGGAAGAGGAACTTGGCCTAAAAATTCTAAAAGACAGATGGGAAGATACACAATTGTTCGATTAACGTAAGACATTCGTTAATTAAATTTAAAAGACTGCACAGACTCTACTACTCAAATTCTAAACTGAATATGATCTTTCCAAATGTATCTCCTATTTATGACAAATGTCTCCTTCAGGAAGCAACTATAACACATTCCTTCGCCACTTGCATAAAATCACATAATTTTTGGAGAGAAATTTTTGAAAAATTCTCAAAAACACTAAAAACAAAATTGGTCCCGACACGGAATTGATTATTCTAGGTTCGTCAGAAGCCTGCTCTGAGCTATCATTATTTCAAAGATGTTTCCTTAATTATGGACTGATAACGGCGAAAACACTATTACTTAAATTTTGGAAACATATATCTGTCCCTACTCTTAAAATGTGGATTACAAACATGTCTGAGACGTTACATCTTGAAAATATTAGACTTGCCTTAGCAGAAAAATCAGATCATTTTTCGCAGACATGGACACCATTCATTGATTTATTACAAGGATAGTATGGTACAACACAATTTTGGAGTTAAATCTAATTACGGGTTGGGTGATGGATGGGGAGGGATGCGAGGCAGGTATATCATCACTTTCCTCTTTCTTTCTCTTTTGTCTTTTTATTTTCTATTCCTTTCTTATATCTTTTACTTACTCACTCTTTGGCTACACCACTTTGGTAGTCTAGGGGTCTATCCTTGCACATTCCACGTTTTCTCTCTCTTTCCTTTTCTCCTTTCTTTTCTCTTAACTATAGCTAAAAGTAAAAAATGAAGCTGTACAATAACTGTAATGTCATATGCCGTTGGTTATATTTTTGTACACTTGATTCTACTAAATAAAAATTTAAAAAAAGAGAAAAAAGAGTTTAGTATAGTTTCTGAGTATAGAGTTTAGAGTTTAAAGTTCTAGTTTACAGTTTGAGTTTCGAGATTAATTTAGTTTAGTGGGTACTAGACCAAGTGCGACCCGTTGGGCCCGTCCCCTCAACGCGCGTCCCGGGGGGTGGCTGCCTGCGGCGTCACACACACACTAACCAACCCCCCACACATGCACACACTAACCACCCCCCACGCACACTAACCACCCCCCTTGATATTATATTAATATTATTCATTCGCTCATTTTATCCCATCCCCCGCTCTATCCACTCACGCATAGCCCCAAACTCGCAGACGCGGCTAGAAAGGGATGGGTAGAGTGAGAGAGGGTAAAGGCACAGAGAGCGCAGAGGCACAGAGAGGGATACAGAGGCACAGAGTGGGACACAGACGCACAGAGAGGGACACAGAGGCTCAGAGAGGGACAGAGAGGCACAGAGGGGGAAACAGAAGCACAGAGAGGGACACAGGGGCACAGAGAGGGACACAGAAGCACAGAGAGGAACACGGAGGCACGGAAAGGGACAAAGGGGCACAGAGAGGGACAAGGCTTCAGTGCAGGGCGCGACTTCATCTCCGGCAGCGGCGATAAAGGATTTGCTCGTTCTTTCTGCGTCTTTTGAATAACGGGGGGGGGGGAGTGGTCGTGGGCGGGGGGGAGTGGTCGTGGGGGGGAGGGGGGTGGTGACATCACTCGTAGCGCGATGAAGAACGGCACGCAAGCCCATTTTTACGTCCTCAGCGAATGATAGTCGTTCTTAAATTCAAAGTTTTGTCAGATTTTGGAACATTGTCAGTAATAACTCGAGAAAAAAAGCATCGCATTTTCAGATAAGGCGTTTTGGAATCGACGTGAAAATTGTCTACCGGAAAATGTTTACCGTTTACCGTGTCGTTTTTTCGCGAAGATGTGATTACACACACGCACACACACACACACACACACACACACACACACACACACACACACACACACACACACACACACACACACACACACACACACAGAAACACAGAAACACACAGACACACACACACATACACACACACACACACACACACACACACACACACACACACACACAGAAACACAGAAACACACAGACACACACACACACACATACACACACACACACACACACACACACACACACACACACACACACACACACACACACACACACACACAAATACACACCCAATATCAGACTTTTAACTGTTACTAGACCAAGTGCAGAGCCGTTGGATCAGCTCCCCCAACGCACCCGTCCCCGACCTGTAACCCCCGCGGGAGGCGTGGTCCTCCAACTCAACCCGTTGCCGAAGATAAGATTCGAGCACTCCTCAGCAAAGATCATAGCTCGTGAGCCTCCCCCAGCACTAGAGTTGAAAACAATTCCCAATCCCCAATTGCAATACGAATTGACCCTACCGCTCCTGTCCTGCCAGGAGATATGATGGCAACATTGTTGTTAATGTCGGATGCACTGGCTGTGAGACGTAATTGAGCTGAAAAGTTCAGTGTTGCTGCCAGTGCTCCTGTTCTGGAACTTTGTGTCAAAGTGTGCTGGAAGCTGTAAGGAATGATTTAAAAGTAAAAACCATTTTAAATTAAAAGTATTTTCAAACATTTTCAGTAATAAGTCGAGAAATAAAACCTGACATTTTCAGATAAGTAGATTTTGGATTCCACGGGAAGAATCTCCACCGGAATATGTAAAGATTTTACCGTTACCACGTCGTTTCATTGCGAAGATGTGATTACACACATACACACAAATAAATACACATCCAAGATCAGACTTTTAGGAGGTACTAGACCAAGTGAGACCCGTTGGGTCCCGTCCCCGCAACGCACCGTTCAGGGGGGGGGCGGCCTGCTGCGTCACACACACACTAACCACCCCGACACACACACACTGGCTACCTCTCCCACACACACACACACACCCTAACTCCCCCTAAATATCATATTCATATTATTCATTCGCTTCTTTTATCCCATCCCCGCCCTATCCACTCACACATAGCTCACAACTCGCAGGCGCATGTAGAGAGGGAGAGGGAGGGGGTGTAGAGAGAGAGGGCAGAAAGCGCGGGGGCAGAGCCAGAGAGAGAGGGGCAGAGACCGAGAGGGGCAGAGATAGAGAGGAACGGGGAGGAGCGGGCAGCAGCGGGGAGGGGCGCGGAGCGGGCGTCAACCAAAGGACTACGTGTTCGACGGCTTCAATCCAGGGTCCGACTTGCTTGCGTTTGAATAACGGGGGGAGGAGAGTGGGGGGGGGAGGGGAGGGGGGGGGTGTTGACGTCATCGGCGAAAGAGTCGTTTTCATTTCAAAGTTTTGTCCGATTTTTCAACATTTTCATTAATAACTCGTGAAATAAAGCATGATATTTTCAGATAAGGCGCTTTGTCGGATTTCAAATCTCTACCGGAAACTGTTAAAATGTTACCGCTAGCGCGTCGTTTTTTCGAGAAGATGTGAATGTACACAAACAAACAGACACACACACGAACAAACACACCCACATCCAAGATGAGACTTGTACACCACCGTCCATGTCTCTCGTTTCCCTCTCCCCTGAATCTCAGTCTGAAGAAGGTTCTCGACCTGAAACATCACACATTCCTTCTCTCCAGAGATGCTGCCTGACCCGTTGAGTTACTCCAACGCTTTGTACCTGTCCGGATGCTTGGACAGAAGAAGGGCCGGCTGTGCTGGCAGCCATAGTATGTGCTTACCTGACGTTCACCGCGTATAATCCAGACGGCGTTGCGTGGCAACAGTATGGGTCACGAGTCGTGACCTCGACTGCCGTGCAACCTCCCGGTACCTTACATCATCAGGGTGGAGTTATTGGACCGTATCACGACCCCGGAACAGCAGCAGAACCAGAAAGATCCAGAGGTGGAGAGCCGGAGAAGGTCCATGATTAGGTTGTTTGCTCTTTCAGCCAATTTTATTTTACTGTGGATACCCTATGTTGTACACTCTATGAACTGGCAGGCGGACAATTATACCTACACAGACAGATACTTCAGCACGCCGATATATATAGTGCAGCAATTTGGTTTCATGTTCCAGTTTCTCAGTACCTGCACCAACACGTGCATCTATGCACTGACACAGAGGAAATTCAGAGAGGAGCTGAAGAATGGAGTGAAATCTATTTTTAAATTTAATGGGCAGTTCTGTAGATAAAATGCAAAACCGATTACCTCTTCGTTAAACTTTCAAACACTAATACGAAAACTTATTTCATTACGGCGCATCGATAATGCTTCTAGCTTTCAGGGGCGAATTCGTTTATTTTGATAGCGGAATCTGATTTTGCAGAGACATAATTATTTAATTTGCAAGGTTATCAATCAAAACATGACAAGACTAAATTCTACTCCGGGAGATGAGAACATAATTCTAAAGGCAGGATATAAACCCGAAACTTAAAGATTTTCGAACGTTAAACAAACGGTTGACTGATGTTTGGACGGTTTGGAAACTCTACAACAAAAAAAGAACCGATTATTTTGCTACCCAAATCTGATTCGAGTGGTGTCTTTCAATGTCTGTTTCCGAATATTTGCTTTCGTTTTCATTGAGATTTCAGCCCACAGAAACGTTTACACAAAATGGAAATGGGCTATTTGCCCCACCATGTTGGTGCAGATCATCAACAAGCTACGAACAGTAGTTTAAATGCATTGATCGTACTTGGCCTGTCGCTCTCAGTGCCATGGAGATTCATGTTTTCGCCAAGTTATTTCTGAATGTTGTCAAATTTGCGAACACAACCATCCACTGTGCACTCCAAATTACATTTACTATGTTGATGAGAAATGGTCATCCTCAGATCACCGTGGAACAATTTTTTAATTGCGATGTACTTGTGAAATGTGTTTTGCTTGATATCAAATGTATTGTTCTTGACAACACTACAAATTGTATTAATCGTGGGGTTAAAAAGTTTCCACTGCGCTCTCTGATTTTGGATGAATAACTGCGTTATTTAGCAAGAGTGCTGTGTACTTGGGTACCCGGACGTGGCGCCGACGGACGAGAAGCCGAAGCAAAGAAGTCGAAGGCAAAGAACCGAATGGAAACGAGGCCGAAACGCAAAAAAACCGAAAGAGTATGAAGACGAAACGCCACCTAACCGAAAGGATGGGACGCCTAAAAGCAAACTAACCGAAAGTCCCGCCCCCGGCAACGTCATGTCGGTTATTGGACTTTTCTGTTAAACGGCAGTTGGTTCCTTGGCTTGTAGGTTACGCCGCCTTTCGGGTAGGTGGCGTCTCGACAGAGCGGCCATTCGGTGAGTTTGCTTTTAGGCGACGCAGCATTTCGGTTAGTTGCCTTTTAGGCGTCCCGCCCTTTCGGTTAATTTGCATTTAGGCGTCCCATCCTTTCGGTTAGTTGACGTTTCGTCTTCGTACTCTTTTGGTTTTTTGGCGTTTCGGCCTCGTTTCCATTTGGTTCTTTGGCTTCGACTTCTTTGCTCTGGCTTCTCGTCCGCCGGCGCCACATCCGCACACGGTGTACTTGTAGCATATAACAGTAGAGCACAGGAACACGACGTTCGGCCAGCGATGTGCGTGCCGACCATAAAACCAAGATGACCTATTCTTATCCGTCTGCATGTGGACCATATCCTTACATTTTCTGAACATGAATGTGCTTATCCAAAAACCTCTTACACTCCTCTATCCTTTGTGCGTCCACCACAACCCCTCATAGGCATCACCCCAACACTTGTACCTTTTACCTCCTTTAAATACTTGCCCGTTTTACTTTCACGATATGCTCTCTAGAATGTCATGGTTCCATCTTGGGAAAAAATATACTAATTACCGTATCTATCCATGTTTCTCCTAATTGTTCATACTTCTATCAGGTATCTCCTTACCTATGGCGTTCCAAAGAAAAAAAAATCGAAACCTAAAAACAATGCTGTTGAGGATCCTGCCATTTGAAGGTGGTATGTGTGGGAGGGGCAACCCAAGGGGCAACGTTTTTTTTTTTACAAAAAGGGTGGTAGGTATATGGAACGAGCTGCCGGAAGGGGGTGGTTGCGGCAGGGAGCATCACAACGTTAAAAACAACATTTGCATAGGAAGATTGATATGATAGATTTAGTGGTCAAGGGGGCAAATTCAGGCAGATATAATTGGTGCAGGTGGGGCTTGTTGTTCGACACGGGAACGTTTCCACGCTGTGTGACTCTATGACGCTGTGACTCTAACAGTTGATGTTATCCTGACATGCGACCTCCCAAATTGTAACACCTCACATTGGCCCAGATGTAACTCCATCCGCCATTTCTCCATTGATTTCTGCTCCCGGTTTATAATCTGCTGCATACTTTGAAGCCTACGCCACAATTCGCGGCCACGACTATTTAGTAATCTACTTTCATGTCTAAGTCATATCAACAGAGGTCCCAGCACTGATCTAGCTGTAACTCCACTGGTCACAGATCTTCCGCCTGAACATCGTTCTCCACCGCAACCACCGCCTTTTTAAAAATCAATAAATCAGTTTTACATCCATACGACTAAAACATTGTAGATCCCGAGCGTCTTAATCGCAGCTTCCCGTATCACGGGGGAATTGATCAAATGCCTTAGAAAAATCTACGCAGACATTCAACATTCTATCCCAATCGATTACATGTGTTAACTTCTCAAAAAACAGTCGATCAAATTAGTAAAACACGACGTGCCGCGTTCAATGCCACGCCGACCGTCCCTGATTAACTAATTTTCATCTAAATGTGAGTAAATCCTTTCCTAAATTATCCTCTACAATAGCGTCCCTACTGGTGACATGATGCTCACCAGCTTATCATTCGCTAAATTATTACTGTTTAAGTATCATTCGCACCATTACTTAAACAGTGGAACAACATTAGCTAGTTCCCATTCATCTAGGACCCCGCCAGTGGCTCGAGAATGATCCCCCTTAATATTCGTGCAATCTCCTTTCCTTCATCACTCAATAACCCGAAATAGATGCCAGCGGATTGTATCCACTTCACGAGTCCCCAAACCTCCACCTTCTTAAAATCAAACTGCTTTGGCAGATTAGGAAGAAAGAACTGCAGATGCTAGTTAAAATCGAAGGAAGACAGTCTGAAGAAGGGTCTCGACCCGAAAAGTCGCCCATTCCTTATCTCCATAGATGCTGCATCATCCTCTGAGTTACTCCAGCATTTTGTATATCTTTGGCAGATTAGTATTCTCCACATACATCTCGCTGTCCACCGTGTCCTTCTCATTGGTCAACACAAATGGAAAGTATTTGTTTCGTACCTCGCCTACATCGCCGAACTCCAAGCACAAATTCCCCCCTTTATCCTGGAGTGCACCTACTTTTCCCTGCTTTTCTTTCTTCTTTGTAAAGTAGGTATACCAATCCTTGGACCTTTCTTCAATCTGACTCGCCAAAACAGGGATCCCTTTGTTCTGGCTAATTTAACCCTTTGAGTTTTTTTCACGTTGCATTATGTTCCTTAAAGGCCTTGTCTGCTTTCATCCTTACTTTAGTTTATATATACAGCGTGGAAGCAGGCCCTTCGGCCCACCGAGTAAACACCGACCAACGATCCCCGCACATTAACACTATCCTACACGCACTCGGGACAATATTTGCATT
>JAXLNO010000880.1:45663-119900 GCA_038087875.1 Malacoraja senta | reverse complement strand
TTAAATTTAAATGGATGAACCAGTTATGGCAGTTCAAAGCCCTGCCTAATGGGTTAACGTCCGCTCCCAGAATATTCACAAAATTATTAAAACCAATTCTGGGGTTGCTGAGAAGCCAGGGGCATGTACTAATGGCATACTTGGATGATGTCTTGATTATAGGAAAGACAAAACAGTCAACAGAAGCATCTGTTGCAGTTGTGAAATCAACTTTTGAAAGTTTAGGGTTTCTAATTCATCCAAAGAAATCAAGGTTAACACCATGTACCTCAATTGATTATTTGGGGTTCACAATTGATTCAGTCCAAATGAAAATTACTTTGCCCAGGGAAAAAAGGGTGGAGTTGATTAAAGATTGCAGTAATCTGTTAAACGAGCAAAACCCCTCAATCAGAAAGGTGGGTCGAGTACTGGGAAAATTAGTAGCAGCATTCCCAGCAGTCCAATACGGACCATTACATTATCAACAGCTGCAGAGAGTTAAAGAACAGGCACTGAAAAGGCATGCTGGTCATTTTGATAGAACCATGCAACTAACAACAAATGCTGTTTCTGATCTGCAGTGGTGGATTCTACATGTCTCAAGCAGTTCCAGCAAAGTGCTGATTGAACAACCTTCCATGATATTACAAACTGATGCCAGTGCACTAGGATGGGGTGCAACTGACTTAGCATCTAGCTGCGGCGGCAGATGGAATCAGGAGGAGTCATTGTTACTGCAGACATGGGGAATTTGGAGCTTCTAGGATGTTTCTATGGACTCCAAGCTTACTGTTCTAACACAACTAATAAGCATGTTCAAGTTCAAATTGATAACACAACAGCAGTTGCCTATATTAATCATATGGGTGGAATCAAGTCGGTGTCATGTGACAAAATGGCTAATCAAATTTGGTCTTGGTGTATTGAAAAGAACATTTGGATTTCAGCTATCCATCTACCAGGTAGATTGAATATGATAGCAGACACCAGGTCACGAAAGTTCCATGATAATAAAGAACGGATGTTGAATCGAGAGGTATTCAATGACATAGCAATCAGATTTGGAATGCCAGACATCGACTTGTTCACATCTAGACTGAATCATCAGCTATCGAGATATGTGTCATGGGAACCAGATCCAGGAGCAGTGGCGATTGATGCTTTCTCGCTACATTGGGTTGGTATGTTTTCATATATATTTCCACCTTTCTGCCTCATAAGCCGATGTTTGCTTAAAATCAGGCAAGATGCTGCTTCAGGGGTATTAGTAGTACCAGATTGGCCTACACAGCCATGGTATCCGTTGATATTAGAATGAACAACACAAAAGTTGATGAAAGTCCCAAAAATAATTAATCTATTGCTGCACCCTGTAACAGGGGAACAACATCCATTATATGATCGTTTGGATTTGTTGATTTGCAGGTTTTAAGAAGGCCTTTTCTGGGGCGAGAACTGTCTGAGCGTACTGTGGACATGCTTACGGCAGACTGGAGGAAGAGCACTCAAAAACAGTACCTTTCTTATATTAAGAAATGGGAAGCGTTCTGTGTACAAAAGAATGTGGAATATAGTACTGCAGATATTTCAAATGTTTTAGAATTTCTGTCAAAACTTTATTATGATGAAGGTTTGAGTTATAGTGCAATTAATTCAGCCAGAAGTGCATTGTCCTCATATTTGGTTCTGGATTCAGAAAGAAATCCAATTGGGTCACACCCACTTGTTTCCAAACTAATGAAAGGAATCCTTAATTCCAAACCACCGAAACCTAGGTACATGACAATCTGGGATGTAAGTGTGGTACTGAAACTACTTCGTGAATGGTCACCAAGTGTGTCTTTACCTTTGGCCAAGCTCGGTATGAAAGTAGTCATGCTTATGGCATTAGTGACAGCACAATGAGTGCAAACACTTGAAAAATTACAAATAGACAGGATGGAAGAAACTGAAGTCAAGGTTACATTCTATATCTATGACCTACTAAAGCAAAGTAGGCCAGGTGTGACAGGATTTAAAATTGTGCTAGCAGCATATCCAAATGATCCTTGTCTCTGTGTTAAGACATATTTGTTACAATACATTGAGGTCACAATGAATTTGAGAAATACGGAAACTGGGTTGTTGATCACACACAAGAAACCACACAAGAGAGTTTCAGTACAGACTATTTCCAGATGGATAAAAGAAGTCTTAACAGCTGCTGGTATTAACACTGATGTTTTTACGTCTCACTCGACTAGGGCAGCAGCAACGTCGGCGGCCAGGGCGAAAGACGTCCCCGTCGACCATATCCTCGCAGCCACCGGGTGGTCCAATGAGTTGATGTTTCAACATTTTTACCATCGGCCTATTGTTAATGCGGGGATTGTTTGCAGAAACTATTTCAAGTTCTGTGTAAATTCCTCTGGTTTAAAGGGGATCTGATTAATTTCATTATTAAAATAAATGAATTACTGCATTTGTGGTACAAATGTTATTATGAATGCATGAGTGATTATTCTCGTTCCGAGTCAATCAATGCAGTGAGAAGCCGGGATTGATCTACGGCATGAAATCACAAAGCTTTAAAATCTTCACGTAGTCACTCGCGTGACTCCGAAGTAAAATAGTAAGATTAAACGAGAACTTACCAGTTTGAAGTTTGATCTTTATTTTATGAGGAGTTACGTAGGTGATTACGTGCCCACCACGACCCTACCCTCTATCATAAAGGTCAGATGGAAGTTCTTGTATTACTCATTTTATTATGATACTATATTACTTCACTTGTTGTTTTTTGTGATTTCACACCGCTGCTTTGAAGATTGCCGCGCAGGCGCACTGGCGGGGTTCTTCACGTAATCACCTACGTAACTCCTCATAAAATAAAGATCAAACTTCAAACTGGTAAGTTCTCGTTTAATTTTACTATTCTCTGCCAATTATCTAAAATTATTTAGAGGCCGCATTTAGAGTATTGTGTTCAGTTCTGGGCACCATGTTATAGGAAAGATGTTGTCAAGCTGGAAAGGGTACAGAGATTCACGAGGATGTTGTCAAGACGTTTGAGCTATATGGAGAGGTTGAGTAGGCTGGGTCTTTATTTCATGGAGCGCAGGAGGATGAGGGGTGATCTTATAGAGGAAAACAAAATCATGAGAGGAATAGATCGGGTAGATGCACAGAGTCTCTTGCCCAGAGTGGGGGAATCAAAGACCAGAGGACATAGGTTTAAGGTGATGTGGGAAAAGATTTAATAGGAATCTGGGGTAACTTTATCATACAAAGAGCGGTGGGTGTAGGGAACAAGCTGCCAGAGCAGGTAGTTAAGGCAGGGACTATCCCAAAACGTAAGAAGCAGTTAGACAGGTACATGGACAGGACAGGTTTGGAGGGATATGGACCAAATGCACGCAAGTGGGACTAGTTTACCTGGGACATGTTGGCCAGTGTGTGCAAGTTGGGCTAAAGGGCCTGTTTCCACACTATCACTCTATGACTCTATGACCCTATTGTCTCACTGGTTAAGCTTTATTTGCAAAGGTTCTATAGGACATAGAACATACGACGCAGGAACAGGGACTTCTGCCCAAAATGTCTATGCCAAACATGATGTCAAGACTTCATATTATTCTTATTCAAGACAACTCTTATTTGCCTGCATTTATGTGCATTTAACTATTGGTCCTACCTGATGCTACCTGGACATTTCATAATTTCACACAAATCAATTAAATCTCCCTTCAGCCTCCTACAATGTACTCATAGCAAACCCAGCCCAGCTAATCCAGCTAATACAAACATTGTCTAATTCAGGTCATTGTCAATCCAGTCTACAGTCTCCCTTGTGCAATCTGCCCACCCTGTAATGTGGTGACCAGAAGTGCACTCCAGACTAATTTCACACAGTCCCAGCATTGCCTTCCGATTAGTTTAGAGATACAGCGGGGAAACAGGCCCTTCGGCCTACAGAATCCTCGCCGACGAGCGATCCCTGCACATTAACACCATCCTTCACCCATGGGACAATTTTACATTTATACCAAGCCAAGTAACCTACAAACCTGTACATCTTTGGAGTGTGGGAGGAAACCAAAGATCTCGGAGAAAACTCACGCAGTCACGGGAAGAATGTACAAAATCCGTACAGAAAGTCCGCTTGGTCAGGATCGAACCCAGGTCTCCGGCGCTGTAAGGCCGTAACTCTACCATTGCGCCACCGTGCCACCTGCAATTCTTACATTATAACTGGATCTAATGTGACACTTCCCTTTGATCTCATTGAATTTCATTTTATGAGGAGTCTGTCATTTGGGACCACTTTAAAATTAGTGCTGATATCCACATGGATTGGCTCTATTATATTATCTTTATGAATATTCTATGTTATTTTCTCATAAAGCTCAATCAAACCTTTGGCAACACTTTCCCTTAATAAATCCTCATTGACTGTCATTGATAATTCAGTCAACGTTCATCAAAACACTTCCTCAGTTTTTCCCCAAAAGTTTTCTTGGCGTCATCACAAGGCAGGCTCACCTATCATTCAGTGGTCAATATTATTTCATCAATTTTAAACATCAAGGGCCCTCAAGAAATCTGTCCTGTATGTGTAAACAGAGTGGCCAACTAATCTTAGAAAATGCTTCGGTCAGACATAAATAAATGGAGTAACTCAGTGAATCAGGCAGCATCTCTGGAGAAAACCTGAAGAAGGGTCTTGAGCCAAAACGTCACATATTCCTTTTCTCCAGAGATGCTGCCTGACCCATTGAGTTACTCCAGCTTTTTGTGTCTGTCTTCGGTTTAAACCAGCATCTGCAGTTCCTTCCTACCCATTTAGAAAATGCTTCCAGTGTTTTCTCCTTTGCATGTCCAAATACAGTAGCTCAGGATACATTTCATCCAGCCTGCCTTGTAATTCATCTACCTTCAAAGACGTTAAGCCCATTTATATTTCTTCTCTCACCCAGTTCATCCCATCCATTATTTCACACTCCTCCTCCTCTAGAGTAACATTTGCATCATCCTCCCCTTTTGACAAGACAGATGCAAACAAATTGAATGAAACCTGTGCTGAAATTTTCAGCCTTCAGATCACCTTCAAGTTCAAATTTATTTGTCAACATAACCTCTCTCTTTTGGGGGTTTCCTTTCTTTAGGTATAATTTTCCTTGTCAAGAGTTTATTAGACATCTTTGAATTTTCTTTGATTTTATTTAACAATATAGTGTTCATATTCTTGTTGGTTTCCCTTTTAATTTCAACCCAGCTCTCTCCAAACTCCTCCAGGTTTTTGCTGTATTAACTTCTCTCAATCTTCAACAAGACTTATTTTATACCTTAACGCAAGAACATTACAACATAAGAAATAGGAGTAGGAGTAAGTCGTTCAGGCCTCCAACCAACTTTATCATTCAACATGACCACAATTGATCTCCTCCTCAAGCACCATTTTTCATGGAATCATTGAGTCATAGGGCAGCACGGTGGCGTAGCAGTAGAGCTACTGTCTTACAGCGCTAGAGACCTGGGTTCGATCCTGACAATGGGTGCCTGGTTATATAAAGAGTTTTACGTTCTCCCCATGGCCTGCGTGGTTTTCCTCCCACACTCGAAAGATGCACTGGTTTGTGGGTTAATTGGCTTGGTATAAATGTAAAATTGTCCCTGGCGTGTGTAGGGTAGTGTTAATGTGTGGGGATCGCTGGTCACTGTGGACTCAGTGGGGGGAAGGGCATGTTTCCATGCTGTATCTCTAATCTAAACTAAAACATAGTGATATTCAGTACAGAAACAGGCCCTTCAGTTCACCAGGTCTTTGACAAAACCATTCAGCACCCATTCATACTAATCTTATTTACAAACACTTGGTCCATAGCCTTCTGTGCTTTATGTTTCTAACGCCTACGTGATACTTGTGAGTTTATGTTTTAAACGCATATGTGAGTTTAGTTTAGTTTCGAGAGACAATATGGAAACAGGCCCTTCAGCCCACCGCGTACGTACCGACCAGCGATCACCCATACACTAGTTCTACCCTACACACTTGGGACAAATTACACCAGCCCATTATCCTACAAACCTGCACGTCTTTGGGATGTGCAGCACATGAGAAAAGGCATGCGGTCACAGGGAGAACGTGCAAACTCCGCGCAGACAGCACCCATAGTCAGGATTGAACCCAGGACTCTGGCACTGTCAGCAGCATCTCCACTGCTGCGCCACTGTGCCCCACTTTATAGTACCTGTGCCGCCCTATAGTACCTGAATAATGATGATGAGACTTTATTGTCACATGTACCCAGGTACAGTGAAATTCTGTGTTTTTGCAGACAAAGTGCACAAAAGAGTTGACACAAAGGTGACAACAAAGTTACAAAAAAGTACTCATCCCTGCCCTCCCCACACCCCCTTCCCTCTACACCGGGTCCACCTTTGTTCACCTGGTCAACACCTGGCACAGCAATTCAGCCCAAAGTAAAATACCTTAGACAGCAAACATCTCTCCCAAGTTATACAGGAGATTCTTGGAGGAACAAGGAAGTACCTAACCTTGAAACAGGATACGGGAAGTTGAAAATCGAGAGTAGAGCTACAAAGGAACAACTGAAGAGCTTCCTGCTCAGAGATTGTGTTGAGATTATCAATCTCACATTCCCGTTTCAGGCAATTGAACTTTAGTCTGGATTGCTTGTTCTTTTATAATGATAGAATAATAGATGGTATCTAACTATCTCTGATATCTAATGATATTAGATAATATCATAAATATTCTCATTTATTATTCTAATAAATGAGAATACCCATTTCCACCACCCTTTGGTTGAAAACAATTCTCCTCAATTCTCGTTAAACCTCTTAACCTCATCACCTTGATTCCTCTAATATCCAGAAATCTATCCGTTTCTGTTGAATATTATCAATAGCCGTTACATTCAAACAGATCCGTGCGGAACAAGGAATAGTCAGTATAAGCAAAGACACAGAAGGATACTCTCAGCGTGATATTAAAGAGGTGATGCTAGGCTTTCTTTCCACTGCTGCAGAGCCCACCTGAATTCATTTCCAACTTGTATCTCTAGCATCCCTGGGAAGCTGATGTTGAACTCCCCCCTTGAACTACTGTATTCCTTCCCGTGAAGGTGTTCCCAAAATTATTTTGTAGAGTGAGTTCCAGGGTTTAGATCCATCTTGGAGGAACTGCAATATATTTCCAGATCAGGATGGTATGTCCCAAAGATAGACACAAAATGCTGGCGTAACTCAGTGGGTCAGGCAGTATCTCTGGAGAAAATAAATAGGTGGCGTTTCGGGTCAGAACCTTTCTTCAGACTGAAAGATAGAGGGGGAGGGAGGGGAGGAGTGAGCTGGAGGCAAGTATGGGCCACACCAAAATAGGGCCAGCAACAGATGATCCATAATGGTCCATTGTTGGCTGAGGAAGATGTACTAACAATATATGCTTGCTGTTCTCCTGCTTTTAGGACGAGCAGTGAATGAAATTTAACCTGCTGTATTTAACAGACAAGTTGCATCAGTGGTCCACTTCCAAGATGGCACCCAACTCAGGTGACTATTTGCCTGGAAGCCACAGAAGCAGATCTACAATCACATATTACAATTGCTCCACACTCTCAACTCTCTATTCCTTCAAACACACGGACTATCTTTGACCGGACTTTGGTGGCTTTATCTTCTACTATACATTATTCCCTTATCATGTCTCTATACACTGTAAATGGCTCAATTGCAATCATGTATTGTCTTTCCACTGACTGGTTAGCACACGACAATAAACTAAACTGAACTGACAAAGCAATTCAGAAAACCGTTGGGAATAAATGTAGGAAAATAGATTGGCTATAATTTGTTAAATGAAATTAAGGAGTATATTAACATTATGCACTAACAGGGCACAGGGAAAGCAATTTTTAAACGTCAGCAAGAGCTTGAGATTGAATTCCAGCCTTCAGCCGAGCAGTTGATGGTTGTGTTTCATACGCGTGGAATAACCTTGGACGGTAAAGTTTCCAGTCACGCTTGGTTTCAGCTTCTACTTTTAAATACATGCTATGTCAAACAATCTCACATTGAGGAGCTCAGATTTCAGTGTATAATGTTGTCCTCCCTAATAACAGATATGCTGATAACACTTCAGCGTAGTTTTTTTAAAATGGAGTCTAATCTTGTTTATTACCTAGCTGAGGTGATTGTTTAGCGCAGAGAAGGTTAAACATCCTTCATGATCTGCACCGTTCAATAGGCAATTCATACAATGTTTCTAACTATCATCTTTAGGGTAATAACCTCTTTATTGATGAATAAATCTCTAATGGACAGATCAAATGGAGACTAACTAGCCATGCATGACATTACCCACAAATTAGTCTGAGGAGTGCCCCGAAGGCAAAGCCTTACTGTGACAGCAAAATAATATCAGAGACTTAACGTGCCCACATAATAGTCAGGTGTCAGCACCTGAAGGTCAAAGGTCACCACACTGGAAAGTGCAAAATTCGTGCAAGGAAAGCATAATTTTGGGAATAAAGCTGAAACTGAGCATTATTAATAAGACTGAAAAAGATAAACAAAGTAAGAGCCAAAGGTAAAATGGCTCCAGGCAGAATTAGAGAGCTGGGCGTGTTTCTGCCCAGAAGCTTTGATTGCAGGATTTCTCCACACCTTCTTTATATCCTTCCCTTATTCTTTTATTTCTGAATGCAATGACATATCCAGACGTAGAGGTACCATGCTGGCAACTCCCAGTGGCAGCTCCCAGTGCAACCATTGAGTCAGGTTGGCCGACACTCAGGGAGTCCTCAGCTGAAATAGCTTGAAGTTTAAAGGAGATGCACCGGACAAGCCTTTTACACAGAGGGCCGCGAGTGCCTTGAAAGCATTGCCAGGGTTGGTGGTTGAGGTAAATACACAATAGTGGCTTTGAAGAGACTTTTGGATAGGCACATGTTTATGCAGGGAATGGAGGGATATGGATTATGTGAAGGCAGATGAAAGTTGGTCTTGGCATCATGTTCAGCATAGCCTTTGTGGGCCAAATGGCCTACTCTTGGGCTGGGTAGTTCTGTGTTCTAAGAAATCCAGAATGATTCTCCTGATGGATAACAGATTTCTTTCTTCTTCAGGCTGATGGCACTGAGGCCAATTCATCTGAGCACTAGATAGATAGATTCTTGATTAGTGCAGGTGCCAGAGGTTATGGAGAAGGCAAGAGAATGGGGTTAGGAGGGAGAGATAGATCAGGCATGATTGAATGGCGGAGGAGACTTGATTGGCCGAATGGCCTAATTCTACGCCTATCACTTATGACCTCATGATCACAATCCAATCCATGGGGGGGGGGGGTGGATGAGGGGACAGCACAGTCTGTCACGAGCCATTCCAACCCATGTTAAAAACACATCCAAAGGTCAAAAGAAATAGTAGTTGAATTAGGCCATTCGGCCCATCAAGTCTACTCCGACATTCAATCATCACTGATCTATCTATTCTCAAGTCTGAGAGTCTGAAGAAGACCTCAACCCGAAATGTCACCTGTTCCTCTTCTCCAGAGATGCTGCCCGACTCGTTGTTACTCATGCATTTTGTGTCTTTCTTCGGTGTGAGCCAGCATCTGCAGTTCCTTCCTGCACTTAAAAACATAAGCGGCAGGGGCAGAGGAAGGCAAATTTACCCTTTGAGCCTCTCCAACAATCAGTAATACTCTGGTTGTTTCATTGTACATACAGTAGAACATTACAGCACAGGAACATGTCCTTCAGCCTATAATATCCATACAGAACATGATGCCAAGTTAAACTAATCTCCCCTGCCTATCAGGTCTCCCCTCAGCCCCTGCACCCCAGAGAAAACAAGCCAAGTTTGTCCAACCTCTCCTTATACATTTAGTCTTGGCCTCAGCATCACTTTCCCAAGCTCTCTCAATACTCCTTGCAGGTCAAATATCTGACAATCTTAATCTTACAAATATTCAATTATTCTGCTTCCATGATTCCCTGGGGTAACCATTCCAAAGAATCACAACCCTCTGAGAAGAGAACTTCATCCTCATAGCCATCTTAAATGGCTGACATCTTATTCTGAATATGCCCCAAAGTGCTATGTATCCTATCTACAATGCAAGAGACATCTTCTCCTCACCTCTCCAATCAATATCCCTCAGATTATGTGTATGTTCGTCATAAATAAGATATTCATAATATCATACATATCATTCTTGAATACTTCAAAAGACTTCAATAGCTACCAGGGAGGTGGTGGAGGTAGATACGATAGTGGCATTTAAGAGGGTTTTAGATAGGCACGTGGATATGCAGGGAATAGATGGAAATGGGTTATGTGAAGGCAGTGGAGATTTGTTTAACTTGTCTTCATGTTTGACACAGACATTGTGGGCTGAAGGACCTGTTCTGATGCTGTACTATTATATGGCCACTCCTGCACCTATTTTGTGTGTTTCTATGTTCTATATTCAAGGTCATATGGGTAATAAACATCAAAAAACAACAATTCTTTAAACATGGAGCCCAAAAATATGCTGTACAGTACAGGTACAAGGCCTCAGTCCCATTAGAGCTGTGTTGAACGTAATATCAAATTAAAATAATCCCTTCTTCCTGCACATGTTCCATATCATTTTTTCAAGAGAGAGTTAGATTTAGCTCTTCGGGCTAAAGGAATCAAGGGATATGGGATGAAAGAAGGAACGGGGTACTGATTTGAGATGATCAGCCATGATCATATTGAATGGTGGTGCTGGTTCAAAGGGCCGAATGGCCTACTACTGCACCTATTTTTTAAAATAGTTTTCTATGTTTTCTTCCATTCCCTTTATATTCATGTGCGAGGGCCACAGAGGATGCCCTGCAGCAGCCTGGGGCTAACCTGGACTTACCTGGATCAGTACACTCCAGTACATCTACCATGTAGACCAGACTTGGTTACAACCCAGTGGTATGAATATTGATTTATCTAACTTCAAGTAACCCCTGCACTCCCTCTCTCTCCATCCCCCCCACCCAAGTCACCACCCCCCCCCCACCCAAGCTGTTCCCGTTCTCACCTAGCAAACAGCTAACAATGGCTTGTTTCCTTTATCATTGTTCCTTTTTTGCATATCTTTCATTCATTTGTTCTATATCTCTCTACACCACTGTCTATATCTTTCATTTCCCTCTCCCCAGATTAGTCTGAAGAAGGGTCTTGACCTGAAAGGTCACCCATTCCTTCTCTCCAGAGATGCTGCCTGTCCCGCTGTTACTCCAGCATTTTGTGTCTACCATTGAACTAAAATGCCTGTCTAAAATGCCACTGCGTGCAATGCTCCAGCCACAGCCTCACCAGTGCCTTCTAGTTTAGTTTATTTAGTTTAGTTAAGAGATACAGTGTGGAAACAGCCCCTTCGCCCACCAAGTCCACGCTTACCAGCGATCCCCGCACATTAACACTATCCTACACACACTAGGGACAATTTACACGTAAACCAGGCCAATTAAACTACAAACCTGTACGCCTTTGGAGTGTGGGAGGAAACCGAAGATCTTGGAGAAAACCCACGCGGTCACAGGGAGAACGTACAAACTCCGTACAGACAGCACCCATAGTCGGGATCGAACCGGGGTTTCCGACGCAACAAGCGCTGTAAGGCAGCAACTCTACCGCTGCGCCACCGTGCCACCCGTCTAAAGTCGCATCACAACTTTCCTACTTCACACTTTTGAAAATTACTTTTGAATCTGCTTCCAACATCCTTTCAGCCAAATCTTTCCAGATCATAACCACCCACTGAAAACTCATTTCACCTCATCTCCTCTCTGTTTACCGGCAATCCGGCAAAGATGTAAAAAATCAGAATGCTCTTGTTGCTGGCCATCCATCAGTGGAAGCAGCCTCTCTTACTTATTCTATTAAAAACAGATCAGTTTGGACAAATAACTTGAAGGTAAAGTTGACACAGAGGAAGAATAGAATTGTCCCGGCTTGTCTGCTAATTTGGCAAAGTACGTTTTTCACCTTGCTGGTTAATGCCCTTGTAAAGTATTATTAATGAAGCATAATAACAAATAACTGTTTTGTTAATGAACCACTTTCTTGAAATGATGACACAGAACAAGCTGTGCAAATGTGAAGAAGATGATCCCTTGCATAATTGCAAACAATAAGAAAAGCTACCATTTGATTTCTCAATTCCTCTTGCGTGAGTGCTCGGTTTACATCATAACTCAAGTAAATGATCACATATAAAGTACTCTTGAGTTTTGTAGATTTTATCCATTTCTTTGTGTAGGAAGGAACTGCAGATGCTGGTTTAAAACGAAGATAGACACAAAAAGCTGGAGTAACTCAGCAGGACAGGCAGCATCTCTGGAGAGAAGGAATTGGTGACATTTTGGGACCAGACCCTTCTTCATAACCAGTCTGAAGGAGCGTCCCGACCCGAAACGTCACCCATCCTTTTTCTCCAGAGATGCTGCCTGACCCGTTGAGTTACTTCAGCACTTTGTGCCTATATTTGGTATATACCAGCATCTGCAGTTCCTTTCTAAACTTCCCATTCTTATGGATAGCTTGCTTTCCCCAGTCAGGTCATTGAGTATAACAGTCAGGAACTCATTCTGCAGCTTTGTAGGTCTTTGGCTAGACCGCATTTGGAGGATTGTGTGCCATCTGGCGCTCCAATATAGGACTGATGTACAAGTTGTGGAGAGGGTGCAGACGAGGTTTACCAGAATGCTGCCAGGATTAGGTGCTATTAGCTACACCTAGAGGTTAAACAAACTGACATTGTTTTTTCTAGAACGTCGAACGTTGATGGAGGCCGGATAGATGTATAGACAATTATGAGATGTATAGAGAGGTTAGCCAGTCACAAGCTTTTTCCCCAAAGTAGAAATATCAGACTAGTGGGCAGAGCTTTAAGGTGAGAGGGACAAAATTTAAAGAAAATAGGCGGAGCAAGTTTTTCACGGAGGGTGGCAAGTGCCTGGAATGTACTGCTGGGGTGGCAGTGAAAGCAGATACAACAGTGGCATTTAAGAGGCCTGTCGATAGTCACATAGATATTCAGAGAATTGAGGGATATGGATCACGTGCAGGCAGGGGAGATAAGTTTATTTTGGCATCATGTTCGGCACTGACATTGCGTGCAATATAAGTGGTGCAAAAATATTAAGGTACAATAATGAAATTACCAAGTGAAGTAGAGTTAAGAGTACGAATGTGTGGTAGTACCTCTGGGAGGGAGGTATGAAAGTGTTAATTTGTTTAGGAGTCTGATTGCAGTGGAGAAGAAGCCTTTCTTAATGCTGGACCGCTGAGCTTTCAAGCTCCTGTACTTACTCCAGAAGGTGAAAGAGAGAAAACGCAATGGCCAGGGTGACAGAAATCTTTGACAATGCTTCCAGTCTTCCTGATGCAATGCACAGAGGATGATCGGATGGAAGGAAGTGATGATCCTGTGTTGGACTGGACAGTGTTCACCACTCTCTGCAGGTTCAGGTGGTCAAGAGCAGAGAATTGCCATACCAGGCTGAGATGCAACCAGGATACTTTTTTATAAAACATCAGTAGAGGTTCAAGAGAATCCTGGGAGACCTGCTGAAACTTCTCAGATGCCGAAGAAAGTAAATGTGCTGACACCCTTTCTTGAACCCCATATCAGTGTTAAGGGACCAGGTTACGTTGTGGTAATAGAGCTTGAAGCTGTCGACCATCACTACAACAGCTCCATTGATTAAGGCAGGCGGGTGTTCACCTTTCACTTCCTTAGGTTGACTACCAACTCTTTCGGCTTGCTTATGTTAAGGGGTAGGTGGATAGATTATTAACCTGATACCAAGACACAACCTTCTCAATCCTTGAAGCAAGTAAATGCTGGGAAGGGTGCAGAGAAGATTTATGAGGATGTTGCCAGGACTTGAGGGCCTGAGCTATGGGGAGAGGTTGAGCAGGCTAGGAAATCTATCCCATGGAGCGCAATAGGATGAGGGGTGATCTTATAGAAATGTATAAAATCATGAGAGGAATACATTGGGTAGATGCACAGAGTCTCTTGCCCAGAGTAGGGGAATAGAGAACCAGAGGACATAGATTTAAGGTGAGGGGGCAAAGATTTAACAGGAATCTGAGGGGTAACTTTTTCACCCAAAGGATGGTGGGTGTATGGAACAAGTTGCCGGAGAATGTAGGTGATGCAGGGACTATCGCAAAGTTCAAGAAGCATTTCGTCAGGTACATGGATCGGACAAGTTTAGAGGGATATGGGCCAAACAGAGACAGGTGGGATTAATGTAGATGCGACATAGAAACATAGAAAATAGGTGCAGGAGGAGGCCATTCGGCTCTTCGAGCCAGCACCACCATTCATTGTGATCATGGCTGATCGTCCCCTATCAATAACCCGTGCCTGCCTTCTCCCCATATCCCTTGACTCCACTAGCCCCTAGAGCTCTATCTAACTCTCTCTTAAATCCATCCAGTGATTTGGCCTCCACTGCCCTCTGTGGCAGGGAATTCCATAAATTCACAACTCTCTGGGTGAAAAAGTTTTTTCTCACCTCAGTCTTAAATGACCTCCCCTTTATTCTAAGACTGTGGCCCCTGGTTCTGGACTCGCCCAACATTCGGAATATTTTTCCTGCATCTAGCTTGTCCAGTCCTTTTATAATTTTATATGTTTCTATAAGATCCCTCCTCATCCTTCTAAACTCCAGTGAATACAAGCCTAGTCTTTTCAATCTTTCCTCATATGACAGTCCTGCCATCCCAGGGATCAATCTCGTGAACCTACGCTGCACTGCCTCAATCACAAGGATCTCCTTCCTCAAATTAGGAGACCAAAACTGTACACAATACTCCAGATGTGGTCTCACCAGAGCCCTATACAACTGCAGAAGAACATGTTGGTCGATACGGGCAAATTGGGCCGAAGGGCCTGTTTCTACGCTGAATGATACTATGACTCTAGGACGCCAACTGCAAATGCTGGTTTACCGAGGAAAAACACAAAATGCTGGAGTAACTCAGTGGGTCAGGCAGCATCCCTAGAGAACATGGATAGGTGACGTTTCGGGTCGTGCCTGAAGAAGGGCCCACTGAGTTATTCCAGTAATTTTGCTTCATTCCTAGGTTCTCATTCCTCTTCCTGTACTTTCATTCACTGTTGTTGTTGATCTGACCAACAGCAGCGATATCATCTGCGAACTTAAAGTCCGCGTTGTCGTCGTACTTAGCTGCACAGTCGCGGGTGCACAGGAGGTAAACATGGGAGAACAGGGAATTGAAGAAGGGATCAGATCTGTACGACTTGGCCCCACTCTCGGATCTCTCCCGCTCGCTGCCACGATCAGCAATTACTCCAGCGTCACCCATCTACTTTTGCCCAAGCAAGATAACAAAGGGAAATTTAACTATCCCAAGGCTATCGCCTGCAAAGTACATCCGAGCGAGGAGTCAATAGCGCCCATCAACTTTTAACAATTAATGAATTTAAATTGACTATTAAGTCAGCACAGTTTTGATTGATAATTGCAATATAATTCTTTTCAGGCAGACCTGTCCAGCACCTCAGAAATGTATGGTAATGTCCAATCTGAACGGGGAGGGGGTTCACTGAGGGAGAAAGGTGGGGGGTATATACATATCACATCACCTTCCAACGTTGGTGAGTTATTACTCGAATTGTGCTGCCGTTTCCTCAAATGTAATTTGAATACAGATTAGCTGCCCCACTGTTCCAGAGCTTTGGCATCATCATTACCGAGGACAGTAATTTGACTGATGAACACACGGGTTATCACAAGGTCATCACCTTCACCGGCACTGGAACGGTCCACTCTCACAGCACGAGAGGGAAGGAGCGGGCAGCGCCTGGCTTTCTAAATGGTGCAATTAGGTAGTGTCATTAAATAAACCAATCTGCGAATGAATAAATCATTAAGCTAATTGAAACAACTAATATTACCTCTCAAATCCTTCTATAAACAATTAAAACAGCCTCAAATAGCGCAGAACAGAGACAGCGGTGGTTTCCCTTTCATTAGCCGACTCACAGGGAAATACTGGTTCTCCATTAATAATCAGGGTTTTAATGCTGAACGTTGTCCACAATGCATGCCACTGTACTGAGTGAGTATTTATAATTCGACAGTGTGACAACTCATTTTAGCCTTGGCTAGATTCACCCTCAGAACAAAGATTGATGCAACAACTTTCACCAAACCAATAAATATGCAATCCATACATAACAGTAATCTATATTCAATATTCTAGCATTTAATGCATGCCACTTATACTTCAGACATCACTATACAAATGTTACGCTTCAGTGTCATTTTATGTAGAATGCGATCATAATATAATTTCCTGCCAGCTTTGTTTGACTGCTCGGGACACTTCAAAAGGAGGCGAGAGTCAGCTTAAAGACTTTGGAAACTAGCTGAGTTTTTATGACAATCCTAAAGTTTCACGATCACTTTCCTTTACTCGTACCAATTTTTTAATCTCATGATTTAAAAAAAAGTCATGATCCTGAAACTACATCAATCTGATTTTGTCCATATTCAGTTGGATAATCAGCCCTGTACAACTCTAATCTTGTGAACTAACATGCCATCTCTGTCTGAAGAAAGGTCCTGACCTGAAACATCACCTATCCATGTTCTCCAGGGACACTGAGTTACTCCAGCACTCTATGTATTTTTTTGTAAACCAGCATCTGCAGCTTCTAACCCATCTCTGTCCTCTATTTTTTTCTCCCTACATCCTTGACTTTGATACTGTCTTTCATTTTTATGGATATGTTTGAATTCCCCTCCCCCCATGAGATCCATGCACCTGGCAAAGTATTGAAGCTACTGACATGCTGCATGAATATGACAAAGGTAATTTATCCCTCCATATCCTACACAGTCACCTTTCACACAACTCGGCACATTTGCCACTTTCACGATCACTCTGCTGCCCTTTTGCTGGTGGGATTGGGTCACCTGGTTCCAATCTTACCCGCCCAGTCATACCCTGAGAATCACCTGCAATGCTTCTCTCTTCCACTTGCAGAATCATCTCTGGTGGCCCCCAAATCCCTCCTATTTCTAATCATTATGGTTCCCCGCAGCAATATTTTCTGTAAACACAAAGGGATCTACAAGAGACACTGCCTCAAGCAGGCAGCTAATATCATCAAAGATCCACTCCACCTTGGCCTCTTTTAGTTTAGTTTAGTTTATTGTCACGTGTATCGAGGTACGGTGAAAAGTTTTAGTTGCATGCTAACCAGTCAGCAGAAGGACAATGCATGATCACAATCAATGCATTACAGTGTATAGATGCTCGATAAAGGAATAATGTTTAGTGCAAGGTAAAGCCAGCAAAGTCCAATCAAGGATAGTCCGAGGGTCATCAAAGAGGTAGATAGAAGTTCAGGACTGCTCTCTCGTTGTGATAGGATGATTTAGTTGCCTGACCACAGTTGGGAAGAAACTGTCCCTGAATGTCCCTTTTGCCTGATGGGAGAGGGGAGAAGAGGGAATGGCTAGGGTACGACTCGTCCTCGATTATGCTGCTGGCCTTGCCGAGGCAGAGTGAAGTATAGATGGAATAGAAGGGAGGTTGGTTCGTGTGATGGCCTGGACTGCCCCCACAATTTGCTGCAATGTCTTGTGGTCCTGGATGGAGCTGATCACAAACTAAGCTGTGATGCATCCTGATAAAATGCTTTCTATGTTGCATCTGTCGAAGTTGGTGAGAGTTGTAGGAGTCATTTTCTAAGCCTTCTAAAGAAGTAGAGACATTGGTGTGCTTTGTTGGTCATTGCTTCAATATGTGTGGTCCAGGAGTTGTTGCTGATATTGACTCCTAGGAATTTGAACTTTTCGACCATCTCTACTTCAGCACCATCAATGCAAATTGGGGTATGTGTACCGCTTTCCTTCCTGAAGTTGATCACTGTATCCTTTGTCTTGCTGACGTTGAGAGAAAGGTTGTTGTCTCCACACCAGGACACGAGATTCTCAATCTCCTCCCTGTACTCCGTCTCATCATTATTTGATATCTGGCCCACAATTGTTGAGTTGTCTGCGAATTTGAAAATTGAATTAGATTTGTACATGGCTGCACATTCGTGGATGTACAAGGAGTAAAGAAGGGGGCTGAGAACACATCCTTGCGGAGCACCGGTGTTGAGGATTATCGTGGAGGATGATTTGTCCCCGATCCTCACTGGTTGGATTCTGGTGGTCAGGAAGTTGAGGATCCAGTTGCAGAGATGAGTGCTGATACCAAGTCCTGCGGGTTTGGTGATAAGTTTGGACAATGTAACGGAATTAAAGGCAGAGCTGCGGTCTATGAATATCAACTCGCTACTATCATCGGGGAAAAAGTGCAGGGGCCTGAAAACCGTGACCTCTGGGTTCAAAACCAATTTCTTCCCAGCAACCAAAGATAGATACAAAACACTGGAGTATCTCAGTGGGTCAGACAGCATCTCTGGAGAAATGGAATAGGTGACGTTTTGGTTTGAAACCCTTCTTCACACCCGAAACATCATTCCTTTTCTCCAGAGATGCTGTCTGACCCGCTGAGTTACTGAATGATAGACGCATTCTGTGTCTATCTTCGGCTTAAATCAGTATCTGTAGTTCCTTCCTACACCTTTCTTCCCAGCAACCATCAGATTCTTGAACGCTGCACAAAATTAACCACTACCTCAGCAAATATGAACTGCTCTGGAGACACAAGAATCTTGAGTGAAACACGCAACTAATCTACATCGACTTCTGGACAAGCAACTATTTAATTATAAACTTCTCACTATTATTTTTAATTCACTCCATTACTCTGCCTTTCCCAACTTCTTTCAGCTCCTCCAAGCCCCCAATCTGTGCCTTTGGCTCATCCCTGATTAAGTTGTTCCACATGGGTGGATGTGCTTTCCACTATCAAGCCTAAAATCTGGAATTCCCTAAACATCTTCCCATCTAACCTCTTATTCCAATTTTAAAACTGATCTATTTAGTCAGAGTCATAGAGTGATCCAGTTTAGAAACAGGCCCTTCGGCCCAACTCGCACACACAATGTCCCAGCTACACTAGTCCCACCTGCCTGCGCTTGGTCCATATCCCACCAAACCTGCCCTATCCATGGACCATTTCCGACACTTCCCTACCATTCCTTGACCTCACTATCTCCATCGCAGGTGATAGACTCCTTACCGACATCAACTACAAACCTACCGACTCCCATGGCTATCTGGACTACACTTCTTCCCACCCTGCTTCCTGTAAGGACTCCATCCCCCACTCCCAATTCCTCCGTCTACGCCGCATCTGCTCCCAGGATGAGGCGTTCCACACCAGGGCATCTGAAATGTCCTCATTCTTCAGGGAACTGGGGTTCCCCTCCTCCACCATAGATGAGGCTCGCACCAGGGTCTCTGCCATACCCCGCAACACTGCTCTCTCTCCCCATCCCCCCACTCACAACAAGGGCAGAGTCCCCCTAGTCCTCACCTTTCACCCCACCAGCCGTCACATACAAGTGATCCTCCGTCAGTTTCGCCACCTCCAACGTGACCCCACCACTCGCCACATCTTCCCATCTCCCCCCATGTCTGCCTTCCGCAAAGACCGCTCCCTCCGTAACTCCCTTGTCAATTCTTCCCTTCCCTCCCATACCACCCCCTCCCCTGGTACTTTCCCTTGCAACCGCAAGAGATGCAACACTTGTCCCTTCACCTCCCCCCTCCACTCCATTCAAGGACCCAAGCAGTCGTTCCAGGTGCGACAGAGGTTCACCTGCATCTCCTCCAACCTCATCTATTGCATTCGCTGCTCTAGATGCCAGCTGATCTACATCGGTGAGACCAAGCGGAGGCTTGGCGATCGTTTCGCCGAACACCTCCGGTCGGTCCGCAATAACCAACCTGAACTCCCGGTGGCTCAGCACTTCAACTCCCCCTCCCATTCCGTATCTGACCTCTCTGTCCTGGGTCTCCTCCATGGCCACAGCGAGCAACACCGTAAATTGGAGGAAATGCACCTCATATTCCGCTTGGGCAGTCTACATCCTGGGGGTTTGAACATTGAATTCTCCCAATTCTGCTAGCCCTTGCTGTCCCCTCCCCTTCATCAGCCATCTGGTTGTCTCCTCCCCTTCCCCAGCCCTCGGGCTCCTCCTCCGCCTTTTTCCTTTTTTCCTTTCTTCTCCCCACCCCCTATCAGTCTGAAGAAGGGTTTTGGCCCGAAACGTTACCTATTTCCTTCGCTCCATATATGCTGCTGCACCCGCTGAGTTTCTCCAGCATTTTTGTGTACCTGCCCTATCCATGTACCTGTTTAACTGTTTCTTAAACAATGGGATAGTCCCAGCCTCAACTACCTCCTCTGGCAGCTTATTCTATACACCCACCAACCGATGTGTGAAAAAGTTACCCCTCGAATTCCTATTAAATCTTTTTCCCTTCACCATGAACCTATGTCCTCTGGTCCTCAATTACCCTTCTCTGGCAAAAGATTGTGCATCTACCTGATCTATTCCTCTCATGATTTTGTATACCTCTATAAGCTCTCACCTCATCCTCCTGCGCTCCATGGAATAGAGACCCAGCCTACTCAACCTCTCCCTATAGCTCACACCCTCTAGTCCTGGCAACATCCTTGTAAATCTTTTCTGAACCCTTTCAAGCTTGACAATATCTTTGCTATAACATGGTGCCCAGAATTGAACACAATTTTCCAAATGTGGTCTCACTAACGTCTTATACACATGCAACTTGACCTCCCAACTTCTATACTCAATACTCTGACTGATGAAGGCCAAAGTGCCAAAAGCCTTTTTGACCAACTTGTCTACCTGCAACTTGACCTTCAAGGAACCATGCACCTGTACTCCCTCTGCTCTACAACACCACCCAGAGGCCTACCATTTACCGTGTAGGTCCTGCCCTTGTGCAATATCCCAAAATGCAACAACTCACACTTTTCTGTATTAAATTCTATCAACCATTCCTCCGCCCACCTGGCCAATCGATCCGGATCCTGCTGTAATCTTTCACAACCATCTTCACTATCTGCAAAAACCACAAACTTTTGTATCATCAGCAAACTTGCTAATCTTGCCCTGTATGTTCTCATCCAAATCATTGATGTAGATGACAAACAGTAACGGGCCCAGCACCGAACCCTGAGGCACACCACTAGTCACAGGCCTCCAGTCCGAGAAGCAACCTTCCACCATCACCCTCTGCTTCCTTCCATGGAGCCAATTTGCTATCCATTTAGCTATCTCTCCTTGGATCCCATGCAATCTAACCTTCCAGAGCAGCCTAACATGCAGAACCTTGTTGAATGCCTTACTGAAATCCAGGTACACAACATCTACATCTCTGTCCTCATCAACCTTTTTGCACACGTATTCAAAAAAATCAAGCAGATTTGAGAGACCCGACCTCCCATGCACAAAACCATTCTGACTATCCCTAATCATCTTTTGCCCATCCAAATGCCTGCATAACCTATCCGTCAGAATACTCTCCAGTAACTTACCAACTACAATTTTTAAGCTCACCGGCCTATAGTTCCCAGCATTTTCCCTGCAGCCCTTCTTGAAAAGAGGCACAACATTTGCCACCCTCCAGTTTTCCGGCACCTCTCCTGTATATAAGGACGACTCATAAATTTCAACCAGGGCTCCCGCAATTTCCTCTCTAGTTTCCTGCGATATATTTGATCAGGCCCTGGAGATTTGTCTGCCTTCAAACACGACAGTACCTTCAGTACGTCTTCGACAGTAACCCTGATTACTCTCAAGACACTTCCAGTGACGGCTACATCCTACTGTCTTTCTCCTCGGTAAATACAGAGGAGAAATACTTATTTAGGACCTTGCCCATCTCCTGTGGCTCCACACAGAGGTGACTGCTTTGATTCCTGAGAGGTCGAACTCTCTCTCTCTCTAGTTAACTCCTAGCCTCAGCCTCGTTACCAAAGACTCTTGAGCCAAAGACTCACACTTTACCTCCCAAGGCATTCCGCCTCAACGGGCTGCTCCCCTAGAGCAAGCCCTACTTTTATTTGCTGATAAATTAACTAATTTACTAATTAGCTAACTTACTGATTTACTAATTTACCTTCTTCAGCCAATCCTCACAGTCGCTCCTTCACCTGCCGCTCCTCTGCTGACCTTGAAGGCATGTCTTTTTTTACTTTTGTCTAGTTAAATGTAGTTGTTTGTGTTTTTTTATATTGTTTTTAACTGTGTATATGTGGGGGGCGGGAGGGGGAAACTTTAAAAAATATCTTCCCTGCACGGGAGACCCGACCTTTTCCCTGTCGGGTCTCCGTTGTCGTTGGGGCCTAGCTCCGTGGAGCGGCCTCTGACCGGGACGACCTGGGGGCTCCAGTCACGGAGCCTGTGGAGCTGCGGACTTACCATCGTGGGGCTGGCCGGCCTCGGAGCGTGAGGAGCGGTGGTGGCTCGCTGCTGCGGCCTGACTCCGGAGCTCCAGCTGCAGACCTGTGGACTATGATATCGGGAGCTCGCGGGTCCGGGTGAGAGACCGCTTTCCGGAGCTCCCGCAACGCAACTTCTCCCGCTCGTGTCGCGGGGTTGGAACGACTCGGAGCGGGGCCGTAAATCGCCCGGCGCGGCTTTAATGGCCGCGGGACATTCCAGCACCCGCCGGGGGCTCCAACTTTGTGACATTTGGGCCCGGAGCGAGGCCGTATACCGCCCGTTTTTCTGTAGATTGAATTGTTTGTGTGTCGTGTAGGAATTGTTTTGTTTGTATGGCTGTGGAAATGGAATTTCGTTTGAGTCTCTTTGAGGTTCAAATGACAATAAAATCTAATCAATCAATCAATCAATCAATGTGTTGCAGGCTGGCCCTGACCAGGTTTTAAATGACCCGCACTTGGAAAATCCATGAAAAACTTTTTTAAATCTGCCCTCATATAACTTATTGTAATATTGAATATAAGGGGAAAACATATAGTTAATGGCAAGGCCCTTAGCAGCATTAACATCAGCATTAACATTAACAGCATTAATGTACCGAGGAATCTTGCGGTCCAAGTCTACGCCTCCCTGATAGTATCAAAACTAGTAAAAAGTGTGGTAAATAAGGCAAATATAGACACAAAAAGCTGGAGTAACTCAATGGGACAGGCAGAATCTCTGGAGAGAAGGAATGGGTGACATTTCAGGTCGAGACCCTTCTACAGACTAACCGTATGTTATGCTTGCCTTCGTCGGACGGGACATCTAAATAATTAAAAGACTCATCTTGACCACTTCCTGTATGCGTTGTATATTGATTTTAGAAATATATATCGCTATGATTTTTGGCCATCCTCCGCTGAGCAGGCCCCGAGGATCTTTCCCATTGATGAAAAATAAAAAAGTTATGAGTGTTTAAAAAACCTTGAGATCCTCTCGCCTGTCAATCACCACGATGAAGGTAACAACCTTCAAGGGGGGGGGACTATAAAACCCTGGATGCCTGAACATGACTCAATCTCTCTGCAAGATCGTGAGGAAGAGGTCACGACTCTCATTCTAGGCTGTGAATCAACTGAATTATGAGTCTGCAATGTCCTTGCAATAAATTATTTGTTAGCCCTTAATGAAAATGATTTGAGTTGTTTGGCCTGCCCTGTGCTTTAAACTGCAATGGGAATGGAAATGAAATGAAAATGCAATCTGTTTGGCTTGGCCTGCCCTGTGCTTTAATCTGCAATGGCAATGGAAATGGAAATGAAATGAAAATGCAATGAGCTTTTTGACTTGGCCTGCCCTGTGCTTGAAAATGCAATGGCAATGGAAATGAAATGCAAATGCAATGAGCTGTTTGGCTTGGCCTGCCCTGTGCTTGAAACTGCAATGGCATTGGAAATGAAATGAAAATGCAATGAGCTGTTTGGCTTTGCCTGGCCTGCGCTTGAAACTGCAATGGCAATGGCAATGGAAATGAAATTAAAATGCATTGAGCTGTTTGGCTTGGCCTGCCCTGTGCTTGAAACTGCAATGGCAATGGAAATGAAATGAAAATGCAATGAGCTGTTTGGCTTGGCCTGCCCTGTGCTTGAAACTGCAATGGCAATGGAAATGAAATGAAAATGCAATGAGCTGTTTGGCTTGGCCTGCCCTGTACTTGAAACTGCAATCGCAATGGAAATGAAATCAAAATGCAATGAGCTGTTTGGCTTGGCCTGCCCTGTGCTTGAAACTGCAATGGCAATGGAACTGAAATGAAAATTTAATGAGCTGTTTGGCTTGGCCTGCCCTGTGCTTGAAACTGCAATGGCAATGGAAGTGAAATGAAAATGCAATGAGCTGTTTGGCTTTGCCTGGCCTGCGCATGAAACTGCAATGGCAATGGCAATGGAAATGAAATTAAAATGCAATAAGCTGTTTGGCTTGGCCTGCCCTGTGCTTGAAATGCAATGGCAATGGAAATGAAATGAAAATGCAATGAGCTGTTTGGCTTGGCCTGCCCTGTGCTTGAAACTGCAATGGCATTGGAAATGAAATGAAAATGCAATGAGCTGTTTGGCTTTGCCTGGCCTGCGCTTGAAACTGCAATGGCAATGGCAATGTATATTAAATTAAAATGCAATGAGCTGTTTGGCTTGGCCTGCCCTGTGCTTGAAACTGCAATGGCAATGGAAATGAAATGAAAATGCAATGAGCTGTTTGGCTTGGCCTGCCCTGTGCTTGAAACTGCAATGGCAATGGAAATTAAATGAAAATGCAATGAGCTGTTTGGCTTGGCCTGCCCTATGCTTGAAACTGCCATGGCAATGGAAATGAAATGAAAATGCAATGAGCTGTTTGGCTTGGCCTGCCCTGTGCTTGGAACTGCAATGGCTATGGAAATGAAATGAAAATGCAATGAGCTGTTTGGCTTGGCCTGCCCTGTGCTTGAAACTGCAATGGCAATGGAAATGAAATGAAAATCTAATTAGCTGTTTGGCTTGGCCTGCCCTGTGCTTGAAACTGCAATGGCAATGGAAGTGAAATGAAAATGCAATGAGCTGTTTGGCTTTGCCTGGCCTGCGCTTGAAACTGCAAAGGTAATGGCAATGGAAATGAAATTAAAATGCAATGAGCTGTTTGGCTTGGCCTGCCCTGTGCTTGAAAATGCAATGGCAATGGAAATGAAATGAAAATGCAATGAGCTGTTTGGCTTGGCCTGCCCTGTGCTTGAAACTGCAATGGCATTGGAAATGAAATGAAATGCAATGAGCTGTTTGGCTTTGCCTGGCCTGCGCTTGAAACTGCAATGGCAATGGCAATGGAAATGAAATGAAAATGCAATGAGCTGTTTGGCTTGGCCTGCCCTGTGCTTGAAACTGCAATCGCAATGGAAATGAAATCAAAATGCAATGAGCTGTTTGGCTTGGCCTGCCCTGTGCTTGAAACTGCAATGGCAATGGAAATGAAATGAAAATCTACTGAGCTGTTTGGCTTGGCCTGCCCTGTGCTTGAAACTGCAATGGCTATGGAAATGAAATGAAAATGCAATGAGCTGTTTGGCTTGGCCTGCCCCGTGCTTGAAACTGCAATGGCAATGGATATTAAATGAAAATGCAATGAGCTGTTTGGCTTGGCCTGCCCTGTGCTTGAAACTGCAATGGCCATGACAATGAAATGAAAATGCAATCTGTTTGGCTTTGCCTGTCCTGTGCTTGAAACTGCAATGGCAATGGAAATGAAATCAAAATGCAATGAGCTGTTTGGCTTGGCCTGCCCTGTGCTTGAAACTGCAATGGCAATGGCAATGGAAATGAAATTAAAATGCAATGAGCTGTTTGGCTTTGCCTGCCCTGTGCTTGAAACTGCAATCGCAATGGAAATGAAATCAAAATGCAATGAGCTGTTTGGCTTGGCCTGCCCTGTGCTTGAAACTGCAATGGCAATGGAAATGAAATGAAAATCTAATGAGCTGTTTGGCTTGGCCTGCCCTGTGCTTGAAACTGCAATGGCAATGGAAGTGAAATGAAAATGCAATGAGCTGTTTGGCCTGCCCTGCGCTTGAAACTACAATGGCAATGGAAATGAAATGAAAATGCAATCAGCTGTTTGGCCTGCCCTGTGCTTGAAACTGTAATGGCAATGGAAGTGAAATGAAAATGCAATGAGCTGTTTCGCCTGTCATGTGCTTGAAACTGCAATGGCAATGGAAGTGTAATAAAAATGCAATGAGCTGTTTGGCCTGCCCTGTGCTTGAAATTAAATGGAAATGAAATGAAATGAGCGAAGGAAATAGGCAATGTTTTGGCCCGAAACGTTGCCTATTTCCTTCGCTCCATAGATGCTGCTGCACCTGCTGCTTTTCTCCAGCATTTTTATGTACCTGGGATTTTCCAGCATCTGCAGTTCCTTCTTAAACAAATGAAATTAAATGAGTTGTTTGACCTGCCTGAAACCACTAATTTCGGCCTACAAGGCCTCTATTAGCCGAGAAACCAGTCCCAGGAGGAGCATTTTGACCCAAAAGTCCCGTGCCAGGCCAGGAAAAGTTCAGAAAAAGTGCCTTTCTCTGAGATTTCACTCAGATTTTTTTTAAAGAGCCCCTTCGGCCCAGCAGGCCTGTACTAGCCCAGGAAGAGTCCCTTCGGCCCATCAGTAAGTATTCACCCTGCAAGTATTAAACCTCACCCCAGTATTTTTCTCCCTCCCTACATTGGCTCCCTGTGAGATCCAGGCCAGGATAGACTTTCTTCCTTCATTGATGTGATCTGCAGAAAAATATGGAAAATGTTTTAAATTGATTCTCCACCCTCCTCCCCTTCTCTCTCTCACAGTCTCTCACCTGCTTTGGGCAGAATATCTGGCAGTTTCTGAGCTGCCAGCCCACCAGGCATGAGTGACTGACCTGCCAGCCCAAGAATCCATTTGGCCCACAATGTCTGGAAACCAGTCCCTTTGGCCCACAACACCCATACTAGCGCTCCAGATACCCCCCCCCCCCCCCACTGACCACCAATATTTGAATTGGTGGAGAGGTGGAATATTGCGTTGGGGGAACCAGCCCTCCCATGTGAACATGGGACCCAACGGGTCCCACTTGGTCTAGTTGAATATGAAAGTGAGGAGGACATGTTGCAGTTTTATAGGACTTTGGTTACACCACGTTTGGAGTATTGTGTGCTGTTCTAATCTTCCTATTGCAAGAAGGATGTGATAGCTCTGGAGTGGTTGCAGAAGAGGTTAACCAAAATACTTCTTGGATTAGAAGGTATTGGCTAAAGGAGAGGTTGGATAAAACCTGGATTTTTTCTCTGGAAAGCCGGGTCCTGAGGGAAAACCTGATAGAAATTTGTAAAATTGTGAGAGGCATAAATAGGGTAAATAGTCAGAACCTTTTTCCCAGGGTGAAAATGTTAAAGACTAGAGGGTATAGCTTTTAATGTGAGAGGGGCAAAGATGAAAGGAGATGTGTATTTTTTTACACAGTTGGTGAGTGCCTGGAACACGCTGACATGGGTGGTGGTGAAGGCTGATACAATAGTGGCATTTAGGAAATTTTGGGGGAGGCACATGTATATGCAGGGAATGGAGGTATATTAATCACATGCTGGCACATGAGATTCGTTTAACTTGGCATCTTCTTTGGATTGGACATTGTGGACAGAAGGGCCAGTTTCTGCATTGTACTGTTCTAATATGAAGTTTGTTTTATAACACACATGTGAAACACTGTAATGTGTTTTGTTACATTGAATGCAACTTGAGAATGCACGTTTGTATTATTGTTGTTGGATGATTAGTTAGACCAGCATATCAAGAGGAGAAATCTAATTATTGCACTACGTGATGCTTACTTGCCCTTTTACAAAGTATAAGGATCTGGAATTACAAATAACTGCTTAACTCTTTTCTTAGGAATTAGCCTTTAATTGACTTCAGCATATGCCTATTCAATGTACGGCTGCATGGGGAATCAAAGGGCAGGCTGAGGTGAACAGATCTCCACCTCAGCACACTATCAAAGCCCCAAATTATCTTTGAGCAAATGCAATTGATGATCAATGAAACTGCATAGGGAGATGCTATTGTTTGAGGGCAAGTGCCTGAATTTCTGTTCTTGAACTGGAAATAATGTGATTTGCTCCTGTCTGCCATAATCAGCATAGACCATACTGTAAAAAGTAGAGGTCATTCAAACGCCTCCTCGCTGTATTGTAACATGCACTGGGTCCCGGTAAGCCACCGCTCCAGACCAACATACAATGCTGCACCAGTACATGTTCCTTTCAGCAGTTCTACCCTCGGCATCAGCCCTCCGCAAAAAGTTGTGAACACTGCCCAGTCCATCACTGGCTCTGACCTCCCCACCATCGAAGGGATTTACCGGAGACGCTGCCTCAAAAAGGCAGCCAGCATAATCAGAGACCCACACCACCCTGGCCTCGCACTCATTTCACCCCTGCCATCAGGAAGAAGGTGCAGGAGGCTTAAAACTGTAACGTCCAGGTTCAGGAACAGTCATTCCCTACAGCCATTCGGCAATTAAACACTACAGCCTCAAATAAGCTCTGAACTATATAGACGATTATTGTTATTATTGCACTATTATTGTTTGTTTTTTGTGTGTACGTATGTGTGAGTGTGTATATGTACATATACACACACTGAACTTCTTTTCTGTCTTGTTTATTATACTGTTTACTGTGTACTATGTTAACA
The DNA here is from genome assembly GCA_038087875.1 of Malacoraja senta. Classification (NCBI taxonomy): domain Eukaryota; kingdom Metazoa; phylum Chordata; class Chondrichthyes; order Rajiformes; family Rajidae; genus Malacoraja; species Malacoraja senta. The sequence continues at coordinate 91,228 of JAXLNO010000880.1, read as the reverse complement.
TATTCTGTTGTGCTGCTGCAAGTAAGAATTTAATTGTTCTATGTGGGACATATGACAATAAAACACTCTTGACTCTCAACTTCTCTCTGCCCTCCAGAGGTCATCCAAATGTCGCAGTCTGCCCTTTACAAACTGTTCTTTTGTGCCGCCCTCAATTTGGTGGTGGCCCGTCGGTAACGACAATGGCGGGTTGTGCTGTCTCCATTCTGGTGAGTTCTGACATGCCTCATGAAGCGTAGAGAAGAGGGCTGCACTAAACCCTGTGCATGAATGAGTTTAAGGTGGAGAAGCTGTTGCACTGTAACAACCCCACCCGCTCGGCCGCAGAAGTCAGAGTCCAGTGGTATGAAAAATCATCTCGGCTGGAGACTACTTGGCTGCAGTGGATGGCCATGTCATCTTTAGTGCTCTGACTAGCCCTTTGCATTCCACAGTGCGTTGCTGCGTCGCCTTCCCAGCCGTAGGTTCGTAAAGATCTCTTCCGCCTGGTTCGCCAAAGCAGACTTTCTATGAAGGATGAGCATGTCCCACAGGTGGAACTGGACTACATGGAACCAGTTGCAAGGCTACGCCTTGACTCTCAATTTAATCACCCCATTATTGGCGCTAATCTCCTCAGCGAACTAAGTTATATGCTCCAAGAACCATAGACTAAAGCAAGTGTAGATTATTCATCTGCCCCACCATTGAGTATCATGATGAGTGAACCTTTATCCCAATTCCTGCTTTCCACACAAATCCCTTGCATTTTATATTAGTTTAGTTTAGTTTAATTTAGTGATACAGCTTGAAAATAGGCCCTTCGACCCACTGGGTCCACGCCAACAAACAATCACCCATACACTATCCTACACACTAAGGATAATTTACAGAAGCCAATTAACCTGAAAACATGCATGTCTTTGGAATGTGAGAGGAAACTGGAACACCTAGAGAAAACCCACTTGGTTACAGGGAGAATATACAAACTCTCTACAGACAGCACCTGCAGTCAGGATCATACCCAGGTCTCTTGCGCTATATGGCAGCAACTCTACCATTGCACCGCCATGCCACCCAATAATAGCATTTTAATAGCATTAGTCCAATAGGACAATTCTATCCCTTGATGGATTATATCTTCGTGAAGAGAAATACCTAAACTAAAACAAGATTTAAAAGACATTTGGACAGGTACATGTATAGGAAAAGTTTAGAAGGATGTTGGCCAAATGCAGGCAGGTGGGGCTAGTGTAGATGGGGCAACTTGGTCGGCATGGGCAATGATGAAGGATGAGGTGCTGGGTGCCCAGCCTGGCAGGGTGAAAGGTAAGGACACGCAATCTCTGTTCTTATGAAGAGAAAGGGTGTGAGGGCAGAAGTCTGAAAAATGGAGGAAATGCAAGAAAGGGCTCCATCAAATTCAGTAGAAGTAAAACCACAAATCTTGTAAAAAAAGACATTTCAGATGTCATGGAATGGGAGCTTCATCATGAGTGAAAATGCAGCAGAGTCAGAGCACCCTTACAAGACAGGATTGGGAACAGATATAGTCCAGGTAGCTGTGGGTCAGTGGGTCTGTAGTAAATGCCAGTGGATCATTTCATAACATGACCACATTCATGTTGGAGATCATTTCTGTTCACTCCATTACAGGAAGGATGTGAAGGCTTTGGAGAGGGTGCAGGAGATGTTTACCAGAATGCAGTCAGAATGCAGCCAGAGGGAGAGGTTGGACAGACTTGGATTGTTTTCTCTGGAACGCTGGAGGTTGATGAAGAAATTAATAAAAGTTTCTAAAATTATGAGAGGCATAGATATGGTAGATATATAGAAACATTTTTCCCAGGTTGGAAATGCCAAAGACTAGAGGACATAACTTTGAAGTTAGAGGGGCAAAGTTTAAAGTAGGTGTGCAGGTCATATTTTTTTACACATAGGGCAGTGTATGCCTAGAATGCCCTAGGAGGTAGACACATTAGTGACATTGAAGAGGCTTTCAAATAGGCAAATCATTAAGCAGGTAATGGATGGATCATGTACAGGCATATGAGGACAGTTAAGCTCTGTATCGTGTTCACCACAGACATTGTGGGTTGAAGGTACACAAAAATGCTGGAGAAACTCAGCGGGTGCAGCAGCATCTATGGAGCGAAGAAAATAGGCAACGTTTCGAGCCAAAACCCTTCTTCAGACGTTTCGGCCCGAAACGTTGCCTATTTCCTTCGCTCCATAAATGCTGCTGCACCCGCTGAGTTTCTCCAGCATTTTTGTGTACCTTCGATTTTCCAGCATCTGCAGTTCCTTGTTAAAAACATTGTGGGCTGAAGGGTGAGTTTCTGTGTTGTATTTTACTATGTTGTATGTTTTATGTTCTATCACCTGGAAAAAAAGAACTGAAGATACCAATGGTTTTTATTCCAATGGTCACTGCAATGATTGACTTTTAGCACCATCGCCAATGTTGGCCCATCAGGGAGGTTCAATAAGCAAGCTAGGATCAGCACAAGGCCTACTTTGAAATTAGGGGACAAGGCAGCCACAAAAACCAAACCTACGTGCATGTGAATCAGTGGGAATGATAGAATATATTATTTCTGCCACAGATCAGGTCAAAGTCCACAGTTCTGGGCACTCAGTATCAAAGATGGAAACAACCAATATAATGAAAGGAGGAAGCTCCATAATTTTGCATGTCAGTCTTTAGAGAATTCTATTCTCATCAGTTTGTTATCAAAATATGGTCGCTTTCCAGGTTTTTGAGCCTTAACATGAGTGTCAAAGACTGATGCTTCACCAAGTTCTTTTCACCAAGTTGTTCAAGGAAAGGAACAGTGGTGTAAGTCAGGGTCGGACAGCATCTCTGGAGAAAACAAATAGGTGACGTTTCAGGTCAGGACCCTTCTTCAGACTGAAAGTAGAGGTGGTGGTGGGGGGGAATAAATTGGAGGTGGGAAAAGGCCGGAATAAATGAGGAATGGGAAGAGATTATCATTGATAACTGCTTTGGTAACAGGGGTCAGAGCAGATGTACAATGCAAGAAAGAGGTCTCCCAGATTTTAAGCATTGACCATGGATTGAATCTATATGGGAGGGCTTGATTTGACAAATCTTCATTTACCAAATCCAGGCACCTATTCTGGAATGTTATGTTTCTTTTTAAATGATGAATACCCAAGATAATGTGTAGGAAAGAACTGCAGATGCTGGTTTAAATCGAATATTGACACAAAATGCTGGAGTAACTCAGCGGGACAGGCAGCATCTTTGGAGAGAAAGAATGGGTGACGTTTCGGGTCGAGACAGTTCTTCAGACTGATGGCCTTATTAATGGGCTGATTATTATCTCCATCAACCATGAATATATACTGACCATGTTGAACTAAGTCTCCAGCATCAGTTACAGATGAGTGCAGCTCTGTGGCATTTTACTACTGAACAAAATGGCAAACAGATCCAAATTTCATTAAACTGAAATACGACAAAAGTTGCACCAAAAATATATCAATTCACAACAAGTTGAAACCTTTAATTAATCCAGTAAATTCGTTTATTGGAGACATGCTCTCAACTTGCACCGATCATTTTAGGTGCCAATGAATAAGAAAGAACAATATAACAGTTTGGAATAATTATCTTTGATCTGCGTCAAATAAACCTGTTTTTCATTTGCACCTAAGTGCAAGGTCTGCTAGGTTGTGAAAAATCAAATTCGATAAATGTATCTGTGAACCCATTAAAGCCTATTGCCACTTGTTCTTATTTCTGATCTATTTAAAGTGCTTCAATTAAGTACTTTTCAAAGACTTTATTAAATCATTATAATTCTCCTATGAAATCGTTATAATTCTCCTCTGAAAGTCAATATCACCTTTGCCTATTGTCTTGCTTGGTAGAATTACATATGTTCACTAAAATCTTTGTATTGCTAAATCTCTTTTAATTTCCAGGCAAACAAGGTTCCTCACAGTTCCGAAGACTGCTTTGTTATTCCCAGAAAATGTGACTTATGTGGAGAAGATTTTCCAGTATCCTCCATACACCTCTCAATGGAGAGACATAAGATGCTGCCTGTCCTGCTGAGTTACTCCAGCAATTTGTATCTATCTCGGTTTAAACTAGCATTTGCAATTCTTTCTTACACAGGGCGGCACGGTGGCGCAGTGGTAGAGTTGCTGCCTTACAGCGCTTGCAACGCCGGAGACCCAGGTTCGATCCCGACTACGGGTGCTGTCTGTATGGAGTTGTACGTTCTGCCCGTGACCGCGTGGGTTTTCTCCGAGATCTTCGGTTTCCTCCCACACTCCAAAGACGTACAGGCATGTAGGTTAATTGGCTTGGTGTAAGTGTAAATTGTCCCTAGTGTATATAGGCCTGTGTTCATGTGCGGACTCGGTGGGCCGAAGGGTTTGTTTCCATGCTGTATCTCTAAACTAAACTAAACTAAATACATCTCAATGGAAAGATCCCATTTATCTGAATTTCACTTCGGAGACACGTGAGTGACTACGTGAAGAAGGCCGTCAGCCCGCATGCGTGTCATTACATTTAACGCATTGCGCAACGACTGACTGGCGGGCGCGTCGCTCCTTCCAGCGGTAAGTTTTAAATCCTCAGGTAAGTGCTTAAACTCTCTGTGAGTTCGTTGCTCCCGGTTCATTAACTCTACTTACAGAAAGTTTCAAACCGTGTGGAGACTATGTCTAAGGTGAAGAGGCGGGCCGCGGGGAAACCGGCTACAGAAGACCGTGGGACTGCGGGTAGCGGGCAACCGCCGATTTCGCCTTCCGGGTCGCTGGCAGTGGAGCCAGCGGCTACAGTCTTGGTGCCGATTGAAAGTACCTTGGCTACCCCGCTGGGGCGGAAAGCCACCAAGAAGTATGTTAGGCCTGTGGACTCGGACGAGTCGGGCCAGGAGGGTTCCACTCTTTCAATGGGCAGCGTCTATGGGCGACTGACCCACATGGAGCACCTGATGGAGAGATTGCTCCAAAATGATATGCTCCAAAGGAGGGAGCTATCTGAGCCCGGGTATCCTAGAGAGCCCGCGGCAGCGGCACCTGTCTCAAGGCTGCACAATGTCTCCCTCTCTGAGGAGGGGAGCATTCGGGGTCAGTTCTACACTGACTCAGAGTACGAAGGCACAGCTGGGGAGCATGCTTCAAGGCATGAAGGGCAAGATTCGGAAGTGCCCCCAATGGCATCCAAATTTGCTATACCGCCTCTAACAGGGGATCCGCTGGGAGAGGATTTAGCCATGAGCATTAATTGCCTGGCCTCACACCAGCTCCAAGATCGGGCCATGGAGGAAACCACCACCAAGTACCATACCCCTGCAAACTGTGCCTCATTGAATGTGCCGGCCGTAAATCACACCATCTGGGGTTATATTGGAGGGGGCGTCAGAGCCCAGGAGGTGAAGTTACAAAAAATATTAAGGTTGCTCGCCTCAGGCATCACGGCCTTTGCCAGGTCGGTGGATGGGGGGCCCCTGTCTGATGTTCAGCAGGACGCCATGGCATTAATGTGCAATGCATATTTTGAGATAAATTGCCTACGAAAGAATGCCATCCGTCCTGCTCTGAACCCCAAATTTGCAGCATTGTGCAAGGCCGGCAACATCCAACCACCGAACCTCCTGTTCGGCGAAGATCTGCCGAAGCAGGTCAGGGAGCTGGATGATGAAGCTAAAACAGTCGGGCTTATGAAGGTCCCAACATCTTCCAAGACTTCATCTTTCCGGCGGCAGCACCCCTAAGCTCCTCTCAACACCAGACGGTTCGCCGAATATGGTGGGAAGGCCGAACAACAGGCAAAGAGGCCTTTTTTAGGGCTAGGCCCAAGCCGGCCCACGTTCAAGATGCGCGGATGGCGCCCTCCAACAGTCCTACCCCCCAAACATCGGGGGCAGAAACAAACACCTACCACCGGTAACCATTGAGGTAGGTGAGTCTGGTTATTTGCGGAACACATTGTTTATGGATCAGTTACAAGTTGGGGGGAGATTACAATTTTCTTGAATGAATGGCATTGGATAACATCAGATCAGTTTATACTGCACAGTATACAAGGTTTCCAAATTGAGTTCCTTCTCAATTCGCTTCCACCCACACAGCATACACCGAACTGCACATTTGTTCTTTCACGACAGGAGTGTGCGGATGCGCAAGCTGAAATTGAATCATTATACAAAAAAGGGGTAATTGAGATGTCGTGTCATGAGTCTCACCAATTTGTGTCCAATATATTTACTAAGCAAAAGAAGGATGGAGGATGCCGAATCATCCTTGACTTGACTGGGCTTAACACCTTTGTGCAGTATGAACACTTCAAAATGGAAAACTTTGTTACAGCCACACAACTGGTTTCCAAGGGATGTTATATGGCATGCATCGACCTCAAAGATGCATACTATTCGGTGCTCATTCATGGGGATCACCGGAGATATTTGAAGTTTAGCTGGATGGGGCAACTGTGGCAGTTTAAAGCATTGCCTAATGGGTTAACCTCAGCCCCCCAGATTATTCATTAAATTACTAAAACCAGTCCTGGGGCTACTCCGGGCTCAGAATCATATTGTGATGGCATACTTGGATGACATCCTAATCATAGGGAAAACTATGAAATTTGCTGAATTATCTGTGTCAGCTACTAAACTCATTTTTGAGAGATTGGGGTTCTTCAACCATCCAGTTAAATTCAAATTGGTACCATCTAGAGTAATTGATAATTTGGGATTCACCATTAACTCAATTCACATGTCAGTGACTCTGCCTTGGGGCAAGCAATTAGAATTAATTGAAGCCTGTAACAATCTCATTGTTAAGGACCAACCTTCTATTAGACATTTGGCTAGTATAATTGGCAAATTAGTGGCTGCTTTCCCAGCTGCACAGTTCAGGCCTTTGCACTATCAAAACTTACAACGTGCAAAGGAGCAGGCAATCAAACTTCATAAAGGTCACTTCGGTAGACCTGTGCGGTTGCCAACTGAAGCCATTGCTGAGTTACAATGGTGGGTGACCTATATTCGGCATTGCTCCAGTACAATTTTAGTCGATACACCATCAGTTATCCTACAAACTGATGCAAGTGCTCTCGGATGGGGTGCTACAAACACCGTCTCAAGCTGCGGTGGCAGATGGAACATGCAGGAATCATTAATTCTTCAGTCACATGGTATTAACTACTTGTTGGGAGCACTCTATGGACTGAAGGCTTATTGTAGCAATATGCATCATGTGCATGGTCAACTTCAGATTGACAACACTGCAGCGGTGGCATACATTAATCACATGGGTGGAATTAAGTCTGTATCCTGTGATAAATTGTCTAACCTTATTTGGCACTGGTGTATTACGAGAAACATCTGGGTTTCAGCTATCTACTTACCAGGTAGATATAACATGGTGGCGGACACCAGGTCACGGAAATTCAATGACAACAAAGAATGGATGTTGAATCATGAAGTGTTTAACAACATTGTCGCTCGGTATGCTGTACCGGAAATCGATTTGTTTGCATCCAGACTAAATCACCAGTTACCAAAATACGTTTCATGGGAACCAGACCCAGGGGCAGTGGCAGTAGATGCATTCTCGCTACACTGGGGTGGAAAGTTCTTGTATGCCTTTCCCCCATTTTGCCTCATCAGTCAGTGCTTGGCCAAGATCAAGCACGACTCCACCTCTGGCATTTTAGTAGCACCAGACTGGCCTACACAGCATTGGTTCCCACTCGTCCTGGGTATGATTACACAGCCTTTTATGGCTGTCCCCAAAAGTAGAAATCTGCTGGTTCATCCTGTGACGGGGGAAAACCATCCACTACATGACCGAATCAATTTATTGGTTTGCAGATTCTGAGGAGACCGTTCCTGGGGCTCGGACTTTCAGATCGTACGGTAGATGTGATCACTGCGGCCTGGAGGAAGAGTACCCAGAAACAGTACATCTCTCATATAAGGAAATGGGAGATGTACTGTTCTCTCTCGAAAATTTCGTATGACACGGCTTGCATTACGGATGTGTTGGAGTTCATATCTACACTATTTTACAATCAGAAACTGAGCTATAGTGCCATAAATAGTGCTAGGAGGGCATTATCATCTTAGTTATGGCTGGGGTCAGGACACCACACTGTCGGGTCCCACCCCTTAATAACCAGATTCATGAAGGGCATTTTTAACTCTACTCCCCCTAGGCCCCCGATATTCACAGATATGGGATGTGAGCATGGTACTCACGCTGCTTTGCCAGTGGGCTCCAGCTTCATCTCTGTCTCTGCCCAATCTCACTCTCAAGGTGGTCATGCTCATGGTGCTGGTTTCAGCGCAATGGGTCCAGACGTAAAATAAACTTAGACTGGACAGCATGGTTTCATCTATTGATAAGCTTTTGGTGTGCTGGCCTTTATAAATCAGAGCATTGAATATAGAAGTTGGGATGTAATGTTAAAATTGTACAAGGCATTGGTGAGGCCAATTCTGGAGTATGGAGTACAATTTTGGTCGCCTAATTATAGGAAGGATGTCAACAAAATAGAAAGAGTACAGAGGAGATTTACTAGAATGTTGCCTGGGTTTCAGCAACTAAGTTACAGAGAAAGGTTGAACAAGTTAGGTCTTTATTCTTTGGAGCGCAGAAGGTTAAGAGGGGACTTGATAGAGGTCTTTAAAATTATGAGCGGGTTAGACAGAGTGGACGTGGATAAGCTTTTCCCATTGAGAGTAGGGAAGATTCAAACAAGGGGACATGACTTGAGAATTAAGGGACAGAAGTTTAGGGGGAACATTAGGGGGAACTTCTTTACTCAGAGAGTGGTAGCTGTGTGGAATGAGCTTCCAGTGGAAGTGGTGGAGGCAGGTTCGATGTTATCCTTTAAAAATAGATTGGATGGGTATATGGACGGGAAAGGAATGGAGGGTTATGGTCTGAGTGCAGGTAGATGGGACTAGGGGGAAGTATTTTATTTTTAATTTAAATTAAAAAAAAAAAAAAAAAAAAAATTAATGTTCGGCACGGACTTGAAGGGCCGAGATGGCCTGTGTCCGTGCTGTTATGGTTATATGGTTATATGGTTATAATATCACCTTTTTTGTTTATGATTTAATTAAGCAGAGCAGACCAGGGGTGTCAGGGCTAAAATTAATTTTTATGGCATACCCCTTAGACCTATGGTTGTGTGTAGTTACACACATACTTCAATACATCAAGGTCACTAAGAGCCTCAGAGGCTCCGAATTATCTTTATTCATCAGCTACACAAAACCTCATAGGAAGGTTACAGTGCAAACCATTTCAAGATGGTTAAAACAGGTTCTGGCATGTGCAAGAGTGGACAGTGACATTTTTAAATCTCACTCCACCAGGGCTGCATCTACGTCAGCAGCGAGGGATATGGACGTCCCTCTCGACCACATCCTAGCAGCTGCAGGATGGTCTAATTAACTGATGTTCCAAAGGTTTTATAACAAACCTATCGCCAGACCAGGGGCTTTTGCTAATTCCATTTTAGGTTCTGTTTTATAGTTTCCCCCTGGATGAGAGGGGTCACTATTATTTTCTTTGATTATTAAAGCATCAGCATTAATAATCAATGACGGCCTTCTTCACGTAATCGCTCATCGTAACTCCTCATAAAATAAAGATCAAACTTCAAACTGGTAAGTTCTCGTTTAATCTTACTATTAATTTCTACCAGAGCTTCTATACTCTCATCTCCATCTTAGCTTGCTCTATTTTGCTATGATCACTTTGGCATCTGTTTTTACTCTATGTTCAATATTTGCCTCTCCTGAGTATGACTATAACCAAGCTGGGTGATAGGTTATCAACATGAAACAATGTCTGAAGAAGGGTTTCGGCCCAAAACATTGCCTATTTCCTTCGCTCCATAGTTGCTGCTGCACCCGCTGAGTTTCTCCAGCATTTTTGTGTACCTATGAAACAAAGACTGTTTATTCCTCCACAGATGCTGCATGGATTGTGCAATATTTCCAGCATCTTTTGTTTTTATTCTGGTTTTCTTTCTTTCACAGTATTTTGCAGTTGAAGCTATATTTTCCCCTTCCTTTGACTGAACGTCAAATTTTGTTCATACATTTACTGCCTCTCTGAACCAATCAACTGATTTTCCATATATTATCAGCACACTTATTATCTAAATTAATACGAATAATTCTGCCATTTTCAGCTTAATTGTTGCATTATTTTTTAAACTGTGACTGCCCACCTGGATTTTTCCACATGTAACACGCAGTAAATCTACAAATGTATTGATAAAGAATATTTCATATTGCACTGATGCAGGGATGTAATGCTTAGACTTTATAAGGCACTGGTCATACCACATTTGGAGTATTGTGAGCAGTTTTGGGCCCCATATCTGAGGAGGGATGTGCTGGCATTGGAGAAGGTCCAGAGGAGGTTTACGAGAATGGTCCCAGGAATAATTGAATTAATGTATGATGAGCATTTGATGGCTCTGGGCCTGTAGTCTCTGAAGTTTAGAAGATTGAGGGGGGACGTCATTGAAACTTACCATATAATGAAAGGCCTGGATAGAGTGGATGTGGAGAGGATGTTTCCACTAATGGGAGAGTCTTGGACCTAAGGGCAGAGCTTCAATGGACAATAGGTGCAGGAGTAGGCAACACCGCCATTCACACACAAACACATTGATTCCTTCACCAGCCCATTATGCAGGTGGGGACAGGGCAAGCGGGGGGAATGCTGTTTAAAAGATTCACGGTGCAAAGCCAAGGTGAAACAGACACACATCTGCGATGAACAGGAAGGTTGGCACTGTAAAAAGACGGCTAAAGCACAGTGTACAGTAAGTCCATTAAAAGGGAAGGGGGGAGAGGGGGGAGAGGGGGGAGAAGGGAGGAGAAGGAATGGAGACAACTTTTAAGAAGCCAGAGATACACAGCTGTGAAGCTCGGCGGTCATTTAACATTACCGGTCGGTTATCCTTGGTTCTGAAAACTACTGCTTACCTTTTTTTGTTGCCCAATTGTAAATCCTGGCCAAATTAGAGCCAGAATGGAGCCAAAATAAACCAGAGGATTCATGCATTCACAAGGCCATTTTGGCCATTTCTGTACTTCTGCATACCTTAAGAAAACTATTCCATTCAAAAAAAAAGTAACTGGAGGTTCGAGGCCCTGCCCAGATCCGGTATCCAATTGACTGGATATTTAAAGACGAACTGGGTGTAACAGTGCTAAGAGGCAATGTACTGCGTCGTTACTGGGGGTGCAGATTGGAAACTCCAAAAATCGGCATCTACTGCCAGCGTGAAGAGATTACGCGCTGACACCCGTTGCCAAGCAGGTGGAAAGGAAGAAGCCTTTTTGTTAGGGTGAGCATATGTGGGTTCGAGTCCATGCCTGTGTGAGATATCTAGATCTCTGAAAGGACGGGGAAGGAGTCTCATAAAGGTATCGGTCACTCAGTGATTAGAGTATAGATTGGCCGAAAATACTCTAATCAATTCGAGAATTCCATACCCAAGCAAATTTTTAATTCGAATTTGCGTATGTCGAATCTACGCACCAAAAAATGAGAGCGAGTTGAAATTCTTCGATTTAAATTTACTAATATTCAGAATCTCACATTGAGGTGCTGGACAATTTAAAGTGTGCACATTTCCTTTCAGATTAATCTGTGTATGATAATAAAACTTTGAAGTTGTGTATAAAGTGTATTAAAGATTGCCATTATATTATTGTGTTTACTGTGTATTGCATTGCCTGTGATTTGAATTTTGGTAAATTCCAAGTGTATGTGTTTCATTTTCAGATTTAACTTGTGTATAAATACTTTGTTATTTGTGTAAAAAATCATTTGGCAGGGTGGAAATAGTGAAGAAGCAAAGGAACTGATGGGATTATGGAAAACCTATTATGCAACGAGAAAAGTGAATAAAGAGGTTATTAGACTGACGAATTGGAGAAAGGCAACCTCAAGGCTTGGGATAAAGCTGAAGGAAACTGAAGCCAGTCCACCTCTAGGTATCTTTAAAGAGGAACAGAATTACAGTAAAGAGCAGGAGCAGGGAAAGGAGAAATCTTTTAAAGGGGAATTGGTCCCAGTGACAACGACATTTAAATGTAAGAATCCGGCTTGGCCAGGCAGAGACAAGGATTGAACCTGCGGTGGTTTAGGTATCGTATAGGGGAATTTGTGTTTGTTCTAAAAATAAAGATTAGTTGGTCCAGTGCTTGAGTCAGTGTTATTACTGAACTAGACTAGGTGGGTAAGCTTTAGGAGCGTATTTACATAATGAGCCAATGAATTTCACCGGTCAGCACCGCCAAAACCCACGAGAACCTCCAATATCCGTCAACCTCCTGGCAACCCATTAGGATCTCCTGGTGACCCACCTACGGCTCGAGAATTCTCGCTACACTCCATGGCGACTTCATTCTAGTCGCCGCTAATTTTTCAACATGTTGAAAAATTCACGGCAACCATAATGAGGCCGCGACAAGTTCCCAGAATGTGGGAACTCCTCTCGACCATGAAGGCGACTCCCCAGCAACCACCCGCGAACATGTGGCGATCATGTGGTGACCGCATAGTCTCCTGCAGTCGCCCAAAATGTCACCTAAGTGGGACAGGCCCAAAAGGGGAGAAGGCTGGAGAATAGGGTCATGATTGAATGGCAGAGTAGACTGAATGGGCTGAATGGCCTAAATCTGCTCCTATGACATGACATGACATGACATACACTTGAAAACCTATTGAATGTCTGTGAAGTGCTATGAAGTGACCTGAAAAGGATGTCATAGTTCCTATATACCACAGAAAGGACCTCCTGCTGAGAAGATTTGGCATGTCCATAAGAATTCTTTGGATCTTCTACAGAGTTACTATAGAAAGAATTTTGACAGGATGTATCAGAGCTTGGTATTGCAACCGCCCTGCTCTTAACCGCCTGAACATGCAGAGAGTGGTGCATACAACCCAGTCCATCACTTCCGTTACATTTCACCTAAAATACATATCTCAGATTTCAGTACATCAGATCTCAGATTAGTTCATTGTCATATACACACGGGTGCAATGAAATTCTTTGTTCACACGAAGCTCCCAGAGTAAACAGTATACATATAGTAATGATTAAAGACCACAATAAATTCAACAACGAGTGCAAGCACAGCAGAATGGTGCAAGATTACAGTGCAAAATCTGAGGTGCGCAAAAGAATATCAAAGCTCAATAATGGAATAACCAATATGAGATAGAGGTAAGAGTGAGAATAGGTGGTAGCAGCGGGGAAGAAATTGTTCTTAAGTCTGGATGTCCAAACTTTTTAAATACTGTACCTGCTCCTTAAAGGTGTAAGAGCAAAAATGGAATGGCCAGGATGGCTGGCGTTCTTGATGATACTTCCAGCCTCCCTGATGGAATGCACCATCACCGTAGCTCTCCACTCTGTGCTGAGCCACCTGGAGCAGGGCCAGAGCTACGTCCGGATGCTCTTTGTGGATTACAGCTCAGCTTTCAATACTATCATTCCGGACATTCTCATCGACAAACTGGTCACTCTCGGCCTCCCCACTCTCACATGTGCCTGGATAAAGGACTTCCTCACCAACCGGCCCCAGACTGTGAGACTCGGCCCCCACCTCTCCTCCACTCGCATGTTGAGTACCGGCTCCCCACAGGGCTGTGTGCTAAGCCCCCTCCTATACTGTCTCTACACCCACGATGGTAGTCCGGCCCACAACAACAACTGCATCGTCAAGTTTGCTGACGACACTACAGTAGTCGGACTCATCTCAAGGGGAGACGAGGCAGCCTATAGAGAGGAAGTCCTGAAGTTGACAGCCTGGTGCTCAGAAAACAACTTGGCTCTAAACACCAAGAAAACAAAAGAGCTCATTGTCGACTTCAGGAGGCACAGCACTGACTTAGCCCCCCTATACATCAACGGCGAGTGTGTGGAGAGGGTCTACACCTTCCGGTTTCTCGGCGTCCTCATCTCTGCTGACATCTCCTGGACAGACAACATCACAGCGGTCATCAAGAAGGCTCAGCAGCGGCTGCACTTCCTGAGGGTCCTCAGGAAGCACAATCTGGACTCCAACCTGCTGCTGACCTTCTACCGCTCGTCCATTGAGAGCCTGCTTACATACTGCATTACAGCATGGTACGGCAGCTGCACCATGGCAGACAGGGAGAGGCTCCAGAGGGTAGTTAGGGCAGCACAGAAGATCATTGGCTGCCCTCTCCCCTCCCTGATGGACATTTACACCTCCCGCTGCCTCAGCAGGGCAAAGAACATCATCAAGGACAGCTCCCATCCTGCATTTGGCCTGTTCGACCTGCTGCCCTCAGGGAGGCGCTATAGGTGCATCAGAACAAGGACAAATAGACTCAAGAACAGTTGCTTTCCAAAAGCCATAACCTCTCTGAACTCACACATGCACTGACTTCACAGCTTAACCCCCAGACTTCCATCTATCCACCTACTGTAATTTGTACTGTAACTGTAATTTTTAATATGTGCAATAACCCATACTGTACATAGGAATCCTATTTATTCACTCTATTCACCCATTGTCTTTTGATAGATATGTATATAGCGCCGTAGAACTGTGCACCTTATCCCCCCCCCCCCCCTTTTTGTTTTGTTTTTTGTTTTTTGAACTAATTACATGTCTGCACTGAGTACGAGCTGCTTTTAATCTTATTGTACATGTGTATAGTGACAATAAAATGGCATTATCATTATCATCACCATCAAGAGGGACTGGATGGAAGCAAATGATGCATCCACCACTATATGCATGTTTGGGCAGCCAAGAGCAGAACGGTTGCAATACCAAGCTGAAATGCATCCCGTCAAAATACTTTCCATGCTCCATGTGTAGAACATAGAAACAAATTCTTGTGGACATGCCAAATCTTCTCACCAAGTGAATAAGTAGATGCACTTTCTTGATCACCATATCTGTGCAAAGGAACAAGGTTAGGTTGCTGGTGATATGGATACCTAAGAACTGTCTCAACCATCTCTACAGCAATTCTGTTGAGGGGGACAAGGTTGTGTTCACCGCCTGCTGCCTTCGGTCAATAACTAAACAATGGATCGTGCTGATATTAAGGGTTGATTTATTGTCCTGGCACACGGACAAGAAGTTTAGTTTAGAGATACAACACAGAAACAGGCCCTTCTGCCCACCTAGTCCACGCCGATCAGCGATCCCCGCACACTAACACTATCCTACACACATGAGGGACAATTTACACTTACTGTGTACCAAGCCAGTTATCCTACAGACCTGTACACATTTGGAGTGTGGGAGGAAACCAAAGATCTCAGAGAAAACCCACGCCGTCATGGGGAGAACGTAAAACTCTGTACAAACAGCAGTCAGGATCGAACCCGGGTCTCCAGCGCTGCAAGCGCTGTGAGGCAGCAACTCTACTGCTGCGCCACCGTGCCATCCAAGTTTCTGACTTTTTACTTAATAATTATGTATTAAATTAAGTATTAATTCCGGCATGGTAACACAGTAGTAGAGTTGCCGCCTTACAGCACCAGAGACCTGGGTTCGATCCTGACTACGGCTGCTGTCTGTACAGAGTATGTACGTTCTCCCCATGACCTGCGTGAGGTTTCCCCGGGCGGTCTGGTTTTCTCCCACACTCCAAAGACATACAGGTTTGTAGGATAGGATAGTCCCGAGGTCGGAATCCGGAGCCCCGATTTCTGAGGTTGGAGCCCCATGGTCGGAGGTCAGAGGTCAGAGGCCGGAGGTCGGAGGCCGGAGGTCGGAGGCCGGAGTCCTGAGGCCTGAGTTCCCAAGTCACATAGAGGGGCCGCTGAAGACTAAGGGGGCCCTGGAGGACCATTGAGAATAAAGGAGGGGGCCACTGAGAACTAAGGGGGGTTGGGTGTGGGGGGGAGGGGGGCGTTGAGAACTAAGGGAGGGGAAGTGGGGTCCATTGGGGAAAATATAGGGTTACTTTGTAACTTTGTCTGCACTCTTTATGTGGCAACTTTTTGTATGCCTAAGTATGTAAAACAAAGCATCTCGATGTGAATTGTCACATGTGACAATAGAAGTATCTAATCTAATGTGTGGGGGTCGCTGGTCAATGCAGACTCGGTGGGCTGAAGGGCCTGTTTCCACGCTGTATCTCTAAACCGAAAGTAAACTAAACTAGTAATAGAAGTATATAACACTTTTGGAAAAAAGGGCATATGAAAATACACATGATAAAAGTTAATATTTACAAAAAATAAATATGAATTTCTTGAGTGAGATTTTTAAAAGTTCTGTGAATAAATATATCAAGCAGTCCCAAGGTAGAACCATGACTGTTTTATTGCAGTGTGTAAAGCGAAGGACGGATTTGCACCGCATCACCATTTATTGCATGGGAAAATCTCTTTCAGTCAAGGATGGCAGAATTTGATTTAAGAATTCATTCTTTAATGGGCCTGCAATGTTCAAATTTAAAATCATTCAATTCATCAGCAAAATATTCAATATGGTTCATATGGAACTCATTTAAACAAACAGTGACTTTTTAATATAAACTTTCCAGGAGATTTCTTTATTGATTCAGCAGTTTAGTGCAAAATGATTTGTGTGATACATTCTCAAAGATCGATGCGATTCAAGTTGGCCGCTAATATAAAACAATCACTGTGCAGGATGCGGAAAAGACAAGAGTGAACTACAGCCAAAGTATTTCCACTGAGCTGCCTCATGACCCTTCAAAATCCTGTCAAGTGACAACAGCATAGGGAAAGTCAAGTTATGTGTGTTTTCTAAACATACATATATATGAAGAGCCAAAGATGAAGAATGGACAACATAATTTAATTGAAATAAAGCATCCATATTGATTTCCATTACGAAGTACTGCTCCGACCAGCTTGGTGGAGAAGCGGCAGTATAGTATGAAAGAAAAGAGCTGAGCTCAAGAAAATGTCCCCAATCTCCCCTCTGGCTAAAAGTTTTTAACAACTGTTGAAGGACAAAGTATAACATATGTGAATATCTTTGCTATGGTCCATGGGCTACAATGAACGGCTCCTGCCTGACCTTTATATTAAAGGGTTTCTTCATCTCGTGCAGGAGGGAAAATTGGAGACTCAAACAACTTGAGAAACTCATGTGTACGTTTCACAACTTGTGACACTGTTCCTACGTACAGGGAAAATAATAATGGGTCTTGCTGAGGTTAACTTTAATGGAATCGGGGAGAGGTGGGTGCATAAAAAAGCAAGGAAGTCATATCAAGTAAGAAAAATGCAACGAGGACTTCTGTTCGGTCCTATGTTAGCTGACAGCCCTGAGGCGAAATGATATGTGCACAGTACAGATGATGGATTGGGTTTGTTTAAGTCATCATTACATTGTACTTTTTTATGGACCTCCGTATTTATAACACTTAAAGTTGATTGAATAATGTGTGGCTGCAGAGTCCCTGCTGGTCAGTGGAGGTGACAGGCCTTGACAGTGAACATGAAGATATTACAGCTCCAGGACTAGTCCAGGATGTCACTGTAATCTTAAACAATCTGCTGCTTGCTCTACTGTGTAATACAATGCTGAAAAAGTTAACTGATATACACTGCCAAAAGATTGTTTTGAAGTAATACATATGTAGGGATTTTTTTTAAAAATAATCTATCCTTGCTTAGTATAGCCTGGCATATTTAAATTGTTAAATACACAAACGTGCTTCTGAAAAGATTGTACTTGACTAAAGAAGTGCCATCATTTTAATTGAAGCTTGTTTCTTTGAATGTATGATGAATGTATGATGTCTCATGCGTACTGATCATTGAGGAGATCGGCCTTTCACTGTTCATTTACACACTGACAGCCAATGTAAACCCAATGCACTGATTTCCAGATGCATACTGCGATACGATACGATATGATAGAACTTTATTTATCCCAGGAGGGAAATTGATCTGCCAACAGTCATAAAAACACAAAATACATGAAACATGAAATTAAAAGTGACGAGTGGAAAGGATTGGGGATGTGTAACTACTATTCTAATAGGTAGACAAAAACTCAGCGGGTGAGGCAGCATCTATGGAGCGAAGGAAATAGGCGACGTTTCGGGTCGAGACCCTTCTTCAGACTCAAGTCTGAAGACGCAGTCTGAAGAAGGGTCTCGACCCGAAACGTCGCCTATTTCCTTCGCTCCATAGATGCTGCCTCACCCGCTGAGTTTCTCCAGAATTTTTGTCCACCTTCAATTTTCCAGTATCTGCAGTTCCTTCTGAGTCTGAAGAAGGGTCGCGACCCGAAATGTCGCCTATTTCCTTTGCTCCATAGATGCTGCCTCACCCGCTGAGTTTCTCCAGCATTTTTACCTTCGATTTTCCAGCATCTGTAGTTCCCTCCTAAACTATTCAAATAGTGTAAGTGTGAAGCACAATGTACAAATTGCTTTTGAATGTATGTCTATCAGAAGCATTTACAAACATTGCCTGTCCCCTCACTTGCTATCTCTATCTGCTCTCTCTTCTCTAATCCATCAACCTGACGAAAGGTTCCTGACCTGATATGTCATTTGACCAATTCCTTCCACAGATGCTGCCTGACCTGTTGAGTTCATCCAGCAATTTGCTCTCATAGAGTCATAGAGTCATAGAGTGATACAGTGTGGAAACAGGCCCTTCGGCACAACTTGCCCACACCGGCCAACATGTCCCAGCTACACTAGTCCCACCTGCCTGCGCTTGGTCCATATCCTGCCAAACCTGTCCTATCCATGTACCTGTCTAACAGTTTTTTAAACGATGGGATAGTCCCTGCCTCAACTATCTCCTCTGGCAGCTTGTTCCATACACCCACCACCCTTTGCGTGAAAATGTTACCCCTCGGATTCCTATTAAATCTTTTCCCCTTCACCTTCAGCCTATGCCCTCTGGTCCTCGATTCCCCTACTCTGGGCAAGAGACTCTGTGTATCTACCCGATCTATTCCTCTCATGATTTTGTATAACTCTATAAGATATAAGCTCTGGCACAACATTCTAGAATCTGCAATCTCTTGTGTCCTCATTTGCCAAGGTTGTGGTGATTTACTATCATCAACTACTTCCAGATATATAGTGATGAAGATGTTTGAGTTGAGTTGAGCTGAGTTGAGTTTAGTTTATTGTCATGTGTACCGAGGTACAGTGAAAAGCTTTTGTTTTGTGCTAACCAGTCAGCGGAAAGACAATACATGATAACAATCGAGCCATCCACAGACATCCACACCCATGATAAAGGGAATAACGTGAATAATGTTTAGAACAAGAAAAAGCCCGGAAAAGTCAGATCTTAGATAGTCCGAGGATCTCCAATAAGGTAGATAGTAGCTCAGAACTGCTCTTTAGTTGTTGGTAGGATGGTTCAGTTGCCTGATAACACCTGGAAAATAACTGTCCCTGAATCTGGAGGTGTGCGTTTTCACACTTCTATAACATTTGCCCGATGGGAGATGGGAGAAGAGGGAGTGGTGAGGGTTCGACTCATCTTTGATTATGCTGGTGGCCTTGCTGAGGCAGCGTGAGCTGTAAATGGAGTCAATGGAAGGGAGATTGTTTTGTGTGACGGTTTGTGTTTCATATTCTTCCTAAGATTTTACCAGACTGGTTTGATTTCCACAGAAATATTACGCAGTCAGTTTGTAAATTGAATCATCTTTAACACTAAATACAACAATGCTGTGATTTCAGAATATATACAACAATTAATGATGGTACCTGGGCTCTGTATAACTCACAAAGTTTAGTTTAAGTTTAGACATACAGCATGGAAACAGGCCCTTTGGCCCACCAAGTCCGCACCGACCAGCGTTCCCTGCACATTATCCTATACTATCCTATACTAGGGATATTTATAGCCAATTAGCCTACAAACCTGTACCTCTATGGAGTGTGGGAGGAAAGTACAGTATATGGATCTGGCCTGTAACTTTATATCATCATAATAGATCCTCATCATTTCATTTCTGCGGATGATCATTCAATAGTCAATAGTCAGATTTATTCGTCACATACACAATGAAGTGCAGTGAAATGAATTTGCCAGCAACGGTACAATAAAAAAAGAACACACAATACACAATAAAAAATTGAACACAAAACATCCACCACAGCATTCATCACTGTGGTGGAAGGCACAAAGTTTAGTCAGTCCTCCTCCATTTTTCCCCGTGGTCGGAACCATAAACCTCAGCAGTCGCCGCTGCGGGCGGCCAGATGTACAGGCAAGGTAAGTCCCGAATCGGTGCTTCCCTACCGGAGACAGCGGCTTGAAGATGCCGTAGGCCAGCGGTCGGAGCTCTTCTCCAGGGATTCCCGGCGATGGATCCCACTCCGGATGGTAAGTAAGTAAGTCCCCGCCACGCCCGCAGCTAGAAGCATCGCAGACCGCAGCTTCAAGCTGTTGTAGGCCGCGGGTCGGCGGTCTTCTCTTCTTCTTATCGAGTCCAAACACAAGATTAGAAGTTGTTCAGCCAGACCTAAACATACTTCTCAGTATCTGCATACAATGGTGTCCGTCTTGTGCTTCTTGTGCGTCTTGTGCGTGGTGGTGGAAAGATTGGTGAAAACAGGGCCGCGACGTGAACGCTCTTTCCTTGACCCCAATAATCTGATAACAGTGGGAAAGAAGCTGGGTTATTGGACCAGCAATGAGCAGCGTGGCCTTTGATCGCAGGAGGTGAATTTGGCAGCTGGAAACTTTGAGTTGAATTATTTAATAATGAATAAAAAATTAAAGGGTGAATGCATGCAGTTCTTTTCACATCATTGGGGAATTAGGAACCAAAACAAAACAAAGATTTTCACTGCAACTTGGTACGTGACAATAATAAAACTAAACTTAAACCTAGATTTAAGGTGAGAGGGGAAAGCTTAAGGGCCTGTCCCACTTTCCCAAGTTACTCATAAATTCTCCCGAGTTTTCCCCTTGATTCAAACTCGGAGAATGTCCGTAGCGAGTCCATAGGAGTCCGTAGATATATCGTAGCAGCTCGTTATGCCAGCCGTAGGTACTCCGGGCATCAGGTAAGTCGAGACGTTTATTTCACATGACAAAAAAGTCCACGAGTAAAAAGATAGTCGGGAGAAGGAGTTCGTAGATCACAAAAATCTTGATTTTTTTTTTAAAGGTCCTTTCAACTCGGCAGAGGACTCGGGAAAGTGGGACAGGCCCTTTAGTAACATAGTGTCAAGATAACAACCTCTCCCTCAAAAAATGGACACAAAGTGCTGGAGTTAAGGCTCAGTCTCACGGTGTTGCGGGCGTCGTCGGTGAAGCGCGGCGTCGCCGGTAGAGGGGACCGCACGGCAACGGCGAGAGCGCCGAGCCTATGCCACGGGAGCGCAGCACGGGTGCTGCGCGGGGGCCGAGTGATTTAAGTACGGCTGGTCCCACGAGCTTGCGGTAAGTAAAAAAAAAAGGGCGGGCCGACTGCGATGACGTCATTTCGGATCTGCGGGGCTGTGGTGGCGGCCGTGCCGCACACGTGCCTCACTGACGGAGGCTGTGGCGGCGGCTGTGGTGGCGGTCGTGCCTCACTGGCGGAGGCTGTGGCGGTGCAAGTTCAACACACGGCGCTCGTGCATCACTGGCGGCGGCTGTGCGGTAGGAAAAGTTTTTTGAACAGTGTTGGTTTTATTTTAGCACCATGCGGTGTTGGGAATTGTGCGTTTGACCGAGTGCGCGGTCTATGGTGGCCCAGGAGCGGTAGATTCTTCCTGTTTCACCGCCAATGACCGCAGACTCGTGAGACAGGCCTTTAACTCAGCAGGTCAGAATAAACTGTGACAGGGACCCTTGCAAACTTCTCTAGACTCTCTTTGCAAATCCACACTCTGCATTGTAGCCGTCCCAAGGGCAGCGTGTGACGGTAGTGAGGTTCCGATGGTGCAGGTGGGATCTGACTGGGAGGGCTCCCCTCACCACCAGCCAAGCCATTTGCAATGAGAGTCTGGAGAAGTTTGCAAGGGTCCCCGTCACGGTTTATTCCAGACAGTTTCACAACAGTGGATGCTGTGATTGACGGACTGTTCCCAAGGGACATATTCAGAGACGGACATCGAGTGCTGCTGGAAGGTCATCAATTCAGTGAAAGACGCCCTTTGGTTTGCCTGAGCTTTGATGACCTTCCAGCAGAGCGAGATGTCCATCGGGGAATGTTGCCGACTGGCCCGCTGCAGACTGCAGGAGTATGTGCTGAGACACGCACTGAAGCTCGGTGCAGCCAACGCCAAGGCACGGTGGGGGAGGACCACAGTCTAGGATCGGGGGGCAGGGTGTGGTGGAGACGCCCCTCACAATAAGGGAAGGCATTCCACGCCACTGGGCCACTTGAGAATTCGACAGATTCACCACTCTCTGACTAAAGAAATTCCTCCTCATCCCCTTACCAAAAGAACGTCCTAAAATTCTGACCTCAAGTCCTAGCTGCAAGGGTGTGGGGTAAAATGTTGTGATTTGTGAGAACAATATCGAATGTATGTATATCCTCCGAGAATGTCGGCAGAATTTTTTTCCTGTATTGTACATATTTTTTTTACTTGAATAAAGTTTATCTTGATTAATTTTTAAAAACTCAGCGGGTCAGGCAGCATCTCTGGAGAACATGCATATGTGACGTCTCGGGTGGGAACCCTTCTTCAGACTGCTCAATGGCAGCAAGACAGAGGAGCTGGTCATTGACTTCAGGAAATGAAGAGTCATACACGGCCCACTCAGCATCAACGGTGCCGAAGTGCAGATAGTTGAGACCTTCAAGTTGCTAGGCGGAAATATCACCAACGGTTTTTTCTGCACCAATCAGGTTGAAGCTACGGCCTAGGAAGCACACCAGCATCTCTACTTCCTCAGAAGACTAAGGGCATTTGGCATGTCTCCAACAGCTCATACCAACTTCTGCAGATGCACCGTAGGCCTGGATATGGTGGATGTGGAGAGGATGTTTCCACTAGTGGGAGAGTCTAGGACTCGAGGTTATAGCCTCAGAATTAAAGGACGTACTTTTGGGAAGATGAGGAGGAATATCTTTAGTCTTTAGTTCGTTAGTCAGAGGGTGGGGAATCTGTGGAATTCTTTGCCACAGAAGGCTGTGGAGGCCAAGTCAATAGATATTTTTAAGGCAGAGATAGATAGATTCTTGATTAGTACAGGTGTCGGCGGTTATGGGGAGAATCCAGGAGAATGGGGTACAGAGGGAAAGACACATCAGCCATGATTGAATGGTGGAGTAGACTTGACAGGCCGAATGGCCTAATTGTGCTCCTATCATTTATGAACTTATGAACCATCCAAAGCATACAACTGGGTTTCATCACAGCTTGGTGTAGCGACAGGTCTACCCAAGACCACAAACAATTGGAGAGATTTGTGGATATAGCCCAGTCCATCACACAGACCAGCCTCCCGACCATTGACTTCATCCACAGCACACTGTCACGGAAAGCAGCCAACATAATCAATGACCATTTACACCCAGGTAATTACCTCTTCTCTCCTATCCCATCAGACAGAAACAAAAGCTTGAGAGCACATATCACCAGGATTAAGAACAGCTTCTTTTCCACTGTTATCAGATTATTGAATGATCATCTTATAAGATTAAAAAGTGTATTCTCAATCTCCCAACCTACTTAATTGAGGCCCTTGCACTTTTTAAAATTACGTACACTTTCTCTGTAACTAACATTATAACGCTGAAACGCCATATGCTGCATTGTGGTATTTTTCTCTTTGCACTACCTATTGTGCGTGAGTATGGCTTGATTGCGCTCATGTGTAGCATGATTTGATTTCATGAGATATCACAAGCAAAGCTGTTCAGTGTATCTGGGTATGTGTGCCAATAAAATACCAATACCAATTGGAATCTGAGGGGCAACGTTTTACATAGCGGACAAAAACAGACTGGACAAACTGATCAGGAAGGCCGGCTCAGTGGTCGGGGCTGAGCAACGAACGGTCCAGCAGGTGGCAGAGGCCAGATCTCTGAAAAAACTGGGTTCTATAATGACCAACCCCACTCACCCACTCCATGCCCTGAAGGTGATCAAGAGCAGCAGCTTCAGTCAGAGACTGATTGCACCAATGTGCAAAACGGAGAGACATAGGAAGTCCTGTTTACCAGCTGCGATAAGGTTATACAATGCGCATAAATAACTGCACTTTTTTTAAATTAATTGTATTTTAACGTATTTTAACTTGTATTTTAACTTGTTAAGTATGGAAGCTATTTGTGGTGTTATGTATGTCTTGAAGCTGTCGTGGCATTGTAATTTCCTGCAAAGGATTATTAAAGGTATATCTTATCTTATCTTATGTACATGGAACAAGCTGCCAGAGAAAATGATTAAGGCAAGTACAGAAGATTTAAGGGAAATTTGGACAGGTTCGTGGACAGGAGAGGTTTGTCGGGGTTTAGCTCTAATGCGGGCAAGTAGCGACTAGCCTAGATGGGCATCTTGGTCGGCATGTACAAGTTGGACAGAAGGCCCTGTTTCTGTGCTGCATACTGTAACTCTATGCGTCTCTGACTTTAGTTTAGTTTAGTTTAAAGATACAGCGCGGAAACAGGCCCTTCAGCCCCCTGCACCGACCAGCAATCCCTGCACATTAACACTATCCTACACACAAGGGACAATTTACAATTATACCAAGCCATTTAACCTACAAACCTGTATGTCTTTGGAGTAAACCGGAGATCCCGGAGAAAACCCACTTAGGTCACGGGGAGAACGTACAAACTCCGTACCGATACCACCCATGGTCAGGATGGATCCCGGGTCTCTGACGCTGTAAGGCAGCTACTCCACCGCTGTGCCACCATGCCGTCCCACTGATAATAGACCTGTTCTTTAAACGCAAGTGGCAAATATGGTTAAAAAAATGAAGCAAGACAAAAAGTGCGGGATTAAATCAGTGAATCGGACAGCATCTCTGGATCGGTGTCATTTTGGGCCTGGACCTATCTTTAGACTGATTGTAGTAGAAATCTGGAAGAGAGGTGGGGGGGAGACAGTTGAACAAAGATGGTTGAAGAAAGGACAGAGATGAAAAGACAAAAAGTGTGAGATAAGGAGAAAAGGCTAGACGATTTGTGAAATCCAGAACCAACGATCACAGTTTAAGAATAAGGGGTAGGCAATTTAGGACTGCGATGAGGAAAAATGTTTTCACCCAGAGAATTTGTGAATCTGAGGAATTTTCTGGCACAGAAGGTAGTAGAGGCCAATTCACTGAATGTTTTCAAGAGAGAGTTAGGTTTAGCTCTTAGGGCTAATGAAATTAAGGGATATGGGAAAATACCAGAAACGGGGTACTGATTTTGGATGATCATATTGAATGGCGGTGCTGGCTCAAAGGGCTGAATGGCCTACTCCTGCACATATTTGCTTTGTTTCTATGTTTCTATAAAATGTAAAGCTAGAGGAAGGAAAATTGGCAGGAGGAGATGGGGAGAAGGGGAATGAGGTAAATGAGTGTGTGTTCAGATGGGGCACAGGGAAGTGAGAGGGAAAAGGGGTGTGGATAATTGGTGGGGGTGTCTGTAGGTTAGTTAAACTCCCCCCACCCTTTTATTCCCCTCTTCCAGCTTTCTCTCCCCCCCCCCCCCTCCCAAACTATTCAACGGTCTATTTCTACCTTATTTGTTGCCAATGAATCTCTGCGGAAAATAAGAAGAAGGTAAAAACTATGGCTCTTCAAAAATTTGCGCATGACACAAATAATCTCTCCTGTCATTGAACACATTTCCAAAAGGGACCATCTGATGAACTGCGCTGTTTATGCTGCTCTGAAGGTTTTGAAACTTAAGTTGAAAAATATTGCATTTTCGATTACTCCTTTCTTATCAGCACGACAGAAGACAGAACGAGCGTGGGCATTTGCTGTTTTAAACAGACCAACATCTCTCACTTCCAGCAAAATGTCTCCTCTTGCATGCCTTCTCCACCGAAAGCATACCAAAGGAAACTCACAAACAATTAAATGATTTTATATGTCACATTATCCATACTTACACTCTCATAAAAATATGTAAGGAAATTATGGAATGAGAATAAGTAAAATAGTGAGCCACGGTTGTCTCAGGCAAAATGAAGCTGGAATTAAATCAGTCATTAATATTCAAATATTGTATTTACTTTAATTCCAATGCCTAATCAACTATTGGTGCTGTAAATCTATGGTATTGTCTGATGTTATTATTTCCCTTACTTCTATCATTTCTATTTGTGTCATCAACAGCCTTGTTTTCTCCAATTTCATGGTGTTATTTTTTTGTATACATCACTGATAGCATTCACTCAATGCTCGTGAAACAGTTTTATAAAGCAATATTGAGTGCTATGTTGAGCTATTTCAAATGTTATTGTGCGGAGACAAGAAAGCCTCCCATTCTGTCTTTCCTCTCGTAACTAAAACCAGAAAGGAGAATGCTGACCATGAAAGATCTTTTGTTTTAATTTGTAAGAAGTGTATACATAAAACTATGAAGATGCGTTCTATTATAATTTCTTAGATTATTGTTTTGCTGCATTAAGCCTTTGTCAGCAACATTTTATTTCTCCTTCCCCTGATCTCCAATGTACTTTACTGTGTCAGAAGATGATAAATAAAAGTAAGCATTAATGTGTCAGACACTCCCTTCCCAGCAGCCAACAATGGAAGCCTACTGAACATGGAGGGGTGGAAAGCTTTAGAGTATTACTGCGAATGTGGCAGTGCACTGACACAGAGCAAATGACAAATGGCACAATGGTCCACTGAGCATGTATAGCTGCATTGTATAAAGGGACAGGCATACTTCAATCATCTGAATCAAGCTAAGCTCCTGCCAGGAGAAAATAAATACGAAAATCTACTAAACTCCATGCATTTCAGCCGCATAACAAAATGTGCAGCTAATTTACAAAGGAGGATTGTACCGTTTTGTGTCAACTTTTACCTTTGTGATACGCAACTAAAAATCTGTTACAATCCTCTGTCGTACAGCTTGAACACCATCAAGGCAAATTCTGAAATAAACTCTGTATGATAAAACAGGTGAAACAAAGTACCAAGTCTAACTCTTCAACTAATTAATATGGTTGTGGAATTTGTTGATGGACTCCAGTTATGTACTGAGATATTTCAAATCACGAAGGGTATTTGAGAGGTTAGATGCAGAGATTATTTTTCCAGCAGGGGAGTCTACGCCGAGAGAATAAAAGTGGAGCTTTGCCACAAAGGAAGTATTTATTTTAACTAAAAGCTGCACAATTTACACCCCTCAAAAAGTCACGGATGCCAGGACAATCAATATTTCTAAGAGATTAATACATATATTTTTCATTGGGAAAGGGTAACAAATGTTTAAGATCTTTGACAGGTAACAGTATAGAAAATAAATGCTCAAATACCGTCGGCACGGTAGCGCAGCGGTATAGCCACTGCCTTACAGTGCCAGAGACCCGGGTTCGATCCTGACTACGGGTGCTTGTCTGTACAGGGTTTGTACGTTCTCTCTGTGACCGCGTAGATTTTCTCTGAGATCTTCGGTTTCCTCCCATAGTCGTACAGGTTTTGTAGGTTAATTGGCTTGGTGTAAATGTAGTGTGTGAGGGGATTGTTAGTGTGTAGGGATCGCTGGTAGGCGCGGACTCAGTGGGCCGAAGGGCCTGTTTCCGCGCTGTATCTCTAAACTAAACTAAATAGGTGATAGAATGTCAAAAATATCTTGAACATAGAACACAAAACAGTAGAGCACAGCAGGAGGCCCTTCTGCCCTCAATGTCTGTGCTGAACATCATGCCAAGATTAACAAATTTCATATTCATGTGCCTGTCCAAAAGCCTCTTAAAAAACACAAAATCTTTCTCCCATTCCTAAATCTTTCTGCGGCCTAGTAAACAGCATTCAAAACTTTCAGCAGAAGTTAAGTGAATTGTCCACAGAGGATAAATAACTAATGTAATAGAACACAATCAAAAGTAATATAGAAACATAGAAACATAGAAAATAGGTGCAGGAGGAGGCCATTGGGCCCTTCGAGCCAGCATCGCCATTCATTGTGATCATGGCTGATCGTCCCCTATCAATAGCCCGTGCCTGCCTTCTCCCCATATCCCTTGACTCCACTAGCCCCTAGAGCTCTATCTAACTCTCTCTTAAATCCATCCAGTGATTTGGCCTCCACTGCTCTCTGTGGCAGGGAATTCCATAAATTCACAACTCTCTGGGTGAAAACGTTTTTTCTCACCTCAGTATTAAATGACCTCCCCTTTATTCTAAGACTGTGGCCCCTGGTTCTGGACTCGCCCAACATTGGGAACATTTTTCCTGCATCTAGCTTGTCCAGTCCTTTTATAATTTTATATGTTTCTATAAGATACCCTCTCATCCTTCTAAACTCCAGTGAATACAAGCCTAGTCTTTTCAATCTTTCCTCATATGACAGTCCCGCCATCCCAGGGATCAATCTCGTGAACCTACGCTGCACTGCCTCAATCACAAGGATGTCCTTCCTCAAATTAGGAGACCAAAACTGTACACAATACTCCAGATGTGGTCTCACCAGAGACCTATACAACTGCAGAAGAACCTCTTTACTCCTTTACTGAAATCCTCTTGTTATGAATGCCAACATTCCATTAGCTTTCTTCACTGCCTGCTGTACCTGCACGCCAACTTTCAATGACCGGTGTACAAGGACACCCAGGTCTCGCTATACCTCCCCCTTACCTAACCCCATTGGGATAATAATCTGTCCCCTTGTTTTTGCCGCCAAAGTGGATAACGTCACATTTATCTATATTATACTGTATCTGCCACGCATCTGCCCACTCACTCAACCTAATGTATGATAGCACACAGCCAGCTCACAGAAAGTTCAAATTAAAGAAGATTTAGAGTCATAGAGTCATAGAGTCATAGAGTGATACAGTGTGGAAACAGGCCCTTCGGCCCAACGCACCCACACCGGCCAACAATGTCCCAGCTACACTAGTCTCACCTGCGCTTCGTCCAAATCCCTTCAAACGTCCTATCCATGTACCTGTCTAACTGTTTCCTAAATGTTGGGATAGTCCCTGCTTCAACTACCTCGTCTGACAGCGTGTTCCATACACCTACCACCCTTTGTGTGAAAACGTTACCCTTCAGATTCCTATTAAATCTTTTCACCTTGAACCTATGTCCTCTGGTCCTCAATTCACTTATTCTGGGCAAGAGATGTGCGCATCTACCCGATCTATTCCTCTCATGATTTTATACACCTCTATAAGATCACCCCTCATCCTCCTGCGCTCGAAGGAATAGAGTATTTCTTTTCTCAGAATGTGGGGGATAATTCATGATTCCCTCTGGTTGTGCTGAGGGACCCTTGGACCACCCTGTTCGGACTTTGCTGGCTTTACCTTGCACTAAACGTTATTTTCATCTAGATCGTAGATGGTATTGTAGAATTGTAGATGAAACTCTTGTAGTGATGTCCTAGCATGGAATGACTCGCCAACAAGCATAACCATCAACTCTGGTACAAGGTAGGATTCCAATCTTTGGAGAATGTTTCCATTAATGCTCATTTACTTCAGTTTTACCCGAGCTCCCTGTTGCCGCACCTGGTCAAATGTCACCTTGATTTCAAGGGCAGTGGCTCTCACCTGTCACCTGGAATTATCATGTATCTAGACACTGTAAATGGCTCGATTGTAACCATGTATTGTCTTTCTGCTGACTGGATAGCACGCAACAAAAGTTTTTCACTGTACCTCGGGACACGTGACAATAAACCAAATTGAACTGAGGGGACTAACTATGAACAATGTACTAAAGTCGTTGGTGGGTCTAATTAAAAATGGGTAGCAGGATCCCATCTCTGAAAAAGATTTTAAACCAATTGTGTTTTATATAACAAGCTGCGAGTATTCACTTTACTGTTTGATCGAGCACTAAGCTCCAAATCACCAAAAATGTCTTCATTCAAAGGTTGTGTCATCTGGGACTTAGAAACATAGAAACATAGAAATTAGGTGCAGGAGTAGGCCATTCGGCCCTTCGAGCCTGCACCGCCATTCAATATGATCATGGCTGATCATCCAACTCATCCAATTAATAAGGCCACACTTCTTTTCTTCAGAGAGATCATAAGATCATAAGATCATGTGATAGGAGTAGAATTAGGCCATTCTGCCCATCAAGTCTACTCTGCCAATCAATCATGGCTGATTTATCTCTCCCTCCAAACCCCATTCTCCTGCCTCCTCCCCATAACCTCTGACACCCGTACTAATCAATTCTTCCGATGTTCAGCACTCGAGTATTGTTAAGACTGGTAGTGATAGATTTTTGTCCACTCAGAGAAGCACAGAATATAGAGATTGGGTGGGGAAACGAGCTTAAGATAAAGGATCAGGCATAACCTCATTGAACAGTTGAGCAGTTTCAAAGGCCTATTTCTGCTTCAATGTCTTTTGATTTTATAATCTTATATGAAAGCAATTCAAGGTGGGATATGCATTTACATTCCTTTAGATTTCTAGTCTATTACTGTAATGACAGGATACTGTACTTATGCGATTATTAGTCATTCACTGACACTCAATTTGAAGCCGTTATCAACAACTTTAATCGAGTACTCGAGTTATTTAATTATGTTGAACCAGGTTTTTTTTAACCTTGGATAATTCATTAATAAGGCCACACTTAAAATGCCACGGGCACACTATCTCTAAAGGAAGATTGATTACCTGAAAAGGTTTCGAAATAAAGGAAATGATTCTGCACATGGGCTTGGAGTTATGAAAAGAGATTTACTGAACTTAACTTATTTTAACTGGAGAGAGGAAAATCTGAGATGATCTGCATTGTAACTGACGAGAGCTCTTGATAATTTGTGGGTAGCACAGTGGCGCAGCGGTAGAGTTGCTGCCTTACAGCGCCAGAGATGATCCTAACCACGGGTGTGATCCTGACCACGGGTGTTGTCCGTATGGAGTTTGTACATTCTCCCCGTGAGCTGCGTGGGTTTTCTCCGGGAGCTCTGGTTTCCTCCCACAGTCCAAAGATGTACAGATTTGTAGATTAATTGACTTGGTAAAATTGTAAATTGGTCCCTAGTGTGTGTAGGTTAGTGCTAGTGTGCGTAAACTAAAAAACAAAATATAGCTGCAACCTCCTTATTTACTGTAAATTGTGATTGAAGGAATGGCTCAGAAAATTGTCAAGTTTCAAGCAAGTAAACACAATTGAAGATTTTTTATATAAACTGGAGGGGTGGGATGTTAAATTCTGAACACCAGCAGTTAATGTCCATATTGATTATTTTGTTTTCGAAATTAGGTCAATAAATAGCTTGTTAGCGACATAGCTTGATGTTACAGGGATGTAAATGATTGGCTCAGTGGGTCACGATGATTGCTACTTTGGTGATACCATGGAAACATCATCTGAGGAATGAAATTCATTAAATAGATTATAAAGTAGGATGAGTTTCTCCAGCATTTTTATCTACCTTCAAGCTTCACCAAATTACCTTCCAAATTGTCATACGGTCATAAGGTCATAAGGACATAAGAGATTGGAGTAGAATTAGGCCATTAGGCCCATCAAGTCTACTCCGCCATTCAATCATCGCTGATCGATCTCTCCCTCCTAACCCCATTTTCCTGCCTTCTCCCCGTAACCTCTGACACCTGTACTAATCAAGAATCTATCTCTGCCTTAAAATATCCACTGACTTGGCCTCGACAGCCGTCTGTGGCAATGAGTTTCACATATTCACCACCCTCTGACTAAAGATATTTCTCCTCATCTTCCTAAAAGAACGTCCTTTAATTCTGAGGCTATGACCTCTAGTCCTAGACTCTCCCACTAGCGGAAACATTCTCTCCACCAAGTCTATCCAAGCCTTTCTCTATTCTGTACATTTCAATGAGGTACCCCCTCATCCTTCTAAACTCGTCACCAAGAAATCTTGGCATTTTCCTTTCGAGGTTTTACCTACCAGTATTATATTATAACCAGTAGATGAATGAGTAGGCAGATTTGCGTTCCCCATAGAGCAGCTGAGACATAATCTACTGTGGGAATAAGTGTAAGAGATTGAATAATCCCAATGTTTCTATGGGACTTTATTGTCACATGTACCTAAGTACAATGACAATCCTACTATATGTTAGGCACACTCAGACTAAATATAAGAATGGAAGATAGTAAAACACACAGAGCCAGTACACAAGAGTCACCACATTTTAAGCTCCTTCCTATACCCGTCAAGACCATTTTTTTTTAAAGTTAAGATTCTTAACCTGGGCCATAAAGGCCTGTTGTCCTGGCAGTGGTACTGGGTCGGAGTTGTAGGGGCCGGCCTGGCCAGACGATGTGTCGATGTCCTCTACCACTGCTTCATAGCTCCATGCTGCTGCAGGCCATGGCTGTTTCATGGATGAGGCCACTTGGAGAGGCGCCTGCACTAATGGAGACCCAGGCTGCTTCAGGGCCTCCAGCGGGCCCTTCATGATCTGTACATTCTTGACTGATCTAGTATCTATCTCATTGGAGATCTACAGACTATCTTTAATCGGACTTTACTGGACGTTATCTTGCACTTAACATTATTCCTTTACCCTGTCTCTGTGCACTGTGGGCAGCTTGATTATAATCACGTACAGTCTTTTCGCTGACTGGATAGCATGCAACAAAAAAGCTTTCCATTGTACCTCTGTACACATGACAATAATAAGCTAAACTAAATTAATCATATGGTAAATATACATCACAATGCAGACCATTCATCTCATCCCATTCATCCCAGACAAACATCTCCAGCATCCACACATTGCTGGAGCAATCACAGATCGGGTGGGCTGGGCACATCAGAAGAATGTCTGATGGCAAAATCCCAAAGCAGCTACTCTATGGAGAGCTGACTGTCAAGTCAAGTTTACTGTCATTTGCATAAGTATGGTGACGCCCAGCTACAATGAAAATCTTGCTTCTAGTAGCAACACATACACATGAATTCAGACAAGACACAAAATATGTCACTAGACCAAGTGGGACCCATTGGGTCCCGTTCCCCCAACGCAATATTCCACCACTCACCCATAGCCCCCCAACTGCACAAGCGCGGCTGAGGAGTTCCCGTAGTGATGCCAGAGATTCCCATTGTGACGCGAGTTACGGCAACCCTCCCTCTTCTTTCCCCTGTCCTCTTCACCTCCCCCACTCACCTCTCCCTACCTCTCCTTTCCCCTACCCTACCCCCTCCTCTCCATCTATCCCCCCTCCTCCCCCACTCTCCCTCTTATCCTCCCTGACTTTTCCCTCCCTCTTAGGATGAGGATTTGTTTGAGTCAGTTCAAGAAGCTAATAATTGTAGAAACTAACTGAGGGGAAACGATCATGTGGTGGACATTAAAAAAGTTTCAATAAAATTCTTGGAACATCCCTGAAGAGGTTCAACATTGACATGTTACACTGGTAACAACAAGCATTGGATCATTCTGTATGGCATACCCACATAAACATCCTGGTCGGCATGGGCAAGCTGGGCTGAAGGGCCTGTTTCCATGCCATATCAGTCCATGGCTCCATGACTCTATGCGAGGGAACTAGAATGAAGAAGCAAAGAGGAAATCAAAAATTAATCACCATTGATGCTGCAGGGTCCCTACACATTTGTTCAGCTTTGTGGAAGGAACTTTAGAGCCCAGACTGATCCAATCAGCCATCTTTGTGTTAATCGCAATACTATAAGCTAGATTTTCACAATCTTATTGGGGTGGGAGATTGCAACCTTCACGTGGTCCACCATGTTTCGACGAATGCAATCAACCTGGCATGCACAATCAAATAAGATCAAATAGCACAAGTTTTGCTACAACCTTAGGCTGTGCACGTCATACGCAAGAAGAAGACTATTTTATTAAAGAACAAGTGACAAACAACAACAACAAACAGCAATGATGACTGCATCTTCAAATGAGGCAGTTTACTCTAATACTACTTTCCAGTCATCTTATACTGTATGTTCTTAATTTTCTGCTGAATAAATGCTTGCCAGAAACCTACTAATTTTCATCTGGACCAATGAGAGCTCCGACACCCATCTGAGCAGGCAGGCGGATTTGAATGTT
This sequence comes from Malacoraja senta, assembly GCA_038087875.1. NCBI lineage: Eukaryota > Metazoa > Chordata > Chondrichthyes > Rajiformes > Rajidae > Malacoraja > Malacoraja senta. Next base: position 57,112 of record JAXLNO010000880.1, on the reverse strand, counting down.
TGAGAATGTAGTCTACCATCAGTATTGACTTGCAATGAATTGAAAGATACAGTATGGAAACAGGCCCTTCAGCCCAGCGAGTCCGCACCAACCACCAATCACCCATTCACACTACTTCTATGTTATTCCACTTCTGCATCCACTTCCTACACCTAGGGTCAATTTAGGCCAATTAACCTATAAACCCGCATGTCTTTGGGTGTGGGAGTAAACCGAAGCACCCAGAGGAATCTGCGAAAATAAAAAGACTAAAAATGATTTTTTTTTCAATTTTTATTTCAGATTTCCAGCATCTGAAGTTGTTTTGGTTTTCAATGCTACATCCTGGTCATCTCTACACTGAAAGTCAACTGAGTCCACTTTGACATCCAAGGATGTGTTCAGTTTAGTTTATTGTCACATGTACCGAGGCACAGTGAAAAGCTTTTGTTGCGTGCTAACCAGTCAGCAGAAAGACAATACATGGTTACAATCGAGCCATTTACAGTGTATAGATACATGATAATGGAATAACGTTTAGTGCAAGGTAATGCCTGCAAAGTCCGATCAAGGATAGTCCGAGGTCCACCAAAGAGGTAGATAGTCGTTCTCAGTCCCCTACTCTATCTACTCATGACTGTACGGCCAAATTCCACTCTAATTCCATCCACAAGTTTGCAGACAACGGAACTGATATGCTACAATGCACTACAATGCTGAGAACTATATTCGGGGTGGCACGGTGGCGCAGCGGTAAAGTTGCTGCCTTACAGCGCCAGAGAACTGGATTCAATCCTGAGTGCGGGTGCTGTCTTTACGGAATTTGTACATTCTCCATGTGACTGCATAGATTTTCTCCAGCTGCTCCGGTCCCCATCCCCCCCCCCCCTCCTCCCCCCACACTGAAAAGACATACAGACTTGTAAGTTAGATGGCTTCAGTAAGTAAATTGTGAATTGTCCCTAGTGTGTTGGATAGTGTTAGTGTACTGGGTGATTGCTGGTCGACAGGGACTTAGTGGTCGAATGGCCTGCTTCCGCTTCTGTATCTCTAAAGTCTAATGTTTAAAGACTTTATCTTCCATGGTGTTCTATCTATTTTACTTGAGTTTGACTTGATTGTATGTATGTGTGGTATAGCTGATCTATTTGGATAGCGTGCAAAACAAACACTGTACCTCAAGGTAGACAAAAGTGCTGGAGAAACTCAGCGGGTGCGGCAGCATCTATGGAGCAAAGGAAATAGGCAACGTTTCGGGCCGAAACCCTTCTTCTTATGCTCAATACATGTGACAATAATAAATCTTAACCTAAACCATTCTAGGTAAATAGCATGATAGATCACACACAAGAAGCCACGCCAGTCATGCCAAGTATATTCAAGTGTGATCGCTCAGCTATTGTTGCTGGAGTGCTCCTTCTAGTTTATCTGACAGTGTTTAGTTTTTAGTTTAGATACAGCGCAGAAACAGGCCCTTTGGCCCACCGAGTCCGTACCGACCAGCGATCCCCGCACATTAACACTACCCTACATCCAAGTGACAAGTATATACCAAGTATACAAACCCAAGCCAATTAACCTACAAACCTGTACGTCTTAGGAGTGTGGGAGGAAACCGAAGATCTCGGAGAAAACCCACGTGGTCACGGGGGAAACGTACAAACATCGTACAGGCAGCACCCGTAGTCAGGATCGAACCCGGGTCTCTGGCGCTGCAAGCGCTGTAAGGCAGCAACTCTACTGCTGCGCCACCGTGTGATCAGCCTTTGGGGCTGAAGGAGCCAATAAACTTGTGGGTAACAGGACAATATATATTTCTGTTTAGGTGATCAGAGCTTTACTATGGGCTGTGTCCATGAAATAGAATAAAGTAATTGTAATAATGTCCACTTCACTATTTCGCATTTTCTGAATACAATTACGGGGACTGGGTTGCCACAGTGCCAATCACAGGGAGAGAAAAACCAGGTCCCTACTTCAAGAAAAAAAATTATATTTGCCTGTTTATGTGAAGAATGATGAAATTCTAAATGAATGGTTGACCTTTACCAAATGACATGAGACCTGCTAGGTGTACTGCCACTACATCTCCAGTGGCTGTTGGAATTGCAGTCCACTGAATGAAATAAACAATAAGATATCAAATATAGGTCTAAAATTGACTGGATTTAACACTGGGAAAGTGAATTATTTTGACTCGCCAGTCAGAACGCATCAGCTCATTTTAAATCATCCGAGAGAAATGCTTTTTGTTCTTTCTTTACGGTTGTTTCAGTATTTGAATGATTGCTCGGTTCCCTGTGCTAACCTAACCCTCAGACATCAGCAGTCCCCAATAACCGAGGGTGCCCACTCTCCTGAAACTATGTCTTCTTAATACAATTTGAAATGACCCAGCACGGTTGTGAGGAGCAAGCCAGGATTTTGCACCGAGCCGTGGTAAGTGATCTTTGAGTGCGATTTCAGCTGGGTTTTGTGTGACGAACTTTGGCCTTTCACGCCAGTAAATCCATGAATCAACAGTCAAGTGATGGGCATTGTAAATAGGTGCCTGGCCATGCTGATAGACCTTAATTACCTAAACCAGTCTGGGTTAGATAAGGTTAAGCAATGATGGACATCCAGGAGTCTTGACATGAGAAGGCCCATATCTTCTGACAGAGGGTGGCTATTGAAGCCCTTCATTAGTTATATGAGATGACCGCTCTACCATTCCCTCCTTTACTATTAGCCTCTGTCCTAACTAATACCTACCAATTCTTCAAACAATGGAATAGCAATAGTTATTCTGAAAAATTCCAACAGGTAAATAGACAGCTTTCAATGCTCAATAACTCTATCATTTTGTTTTCCGGTGGCAGGATTGCAGGTATGTGAAAAGTGACTTCTGAACATAGTGAATATGTGCATGCTTTTAATTTTCAAAATTTAGATTAGTATACTTGGAAAGGCCATATAAACTGAATCGAGGACTCCAATATCTGTGGGAACTGACTTTAATTTTGAAAAGTCAAAATTATGAGTACACTAATATGATAAAAATTGATCAATGTAATCAAGATCTGTAGAGCTAGAAAATCAGTGAATGTATATTTTATATCTTGCATAGGAAAGATCTTGCATATTTAATGGCCCACATCGCTCACATGCATGACATCAGACACTGAATGGATAGTGGACATTATGGGTCGAGACCTTTCATCTAGACTTCATTGGTCTCATTCTGAAACATCAAAACTCCATTTAGCATTCCTCTAGCAGCTTGTTTTTTGTTCTAGATTCGGGCATCTGCAGTCTCCCAGGTATTCCCCAGATCATCCAGACCATCTGTGTGCCTTGAAAGTGGCGTCACAAAGGGTCAAAAAATATTTTGGGACATTGGCCTTCATCAGTCAGAGCATTGAGTATAGAAGCTGGGAGGTCATGTTACAGTTATGTAAGACCACATTTAGAGTATGGTGTTCAGTTTTGGTCAACATGTTATCGGAAAGATGTTGTCAAGCTGGAAAGAATTTACGAGGATGTTGCCAGGACTCGAGAGCCTGCGTTATAGGGAGAGGTTGAGTAGGTGAGGTCTCTATCCCTTGAAGCGCAGTAGGATGAGGGGTGGTCTTATAGAGGTGTATAAGATCATGAGAGGAATAGATTGGGTAAACGCACAGAGTCTTCTGCCAAGAGTAGGGGAATCGAAGACATAGGTTTAAGGTGTTTAAGAATAGGTGAATGAACCAGAGGACATAGGTTTGAGGCGAGGGGGGGGGGGGGAGATTTAATAGGAACCTGAGGGGTAACTATTTTACACAAAGGGTGGTGGGTGTGTGGAACAAGCTGATAGAGGAGGTAGTTGAGGAAGGTACTCATCGGCGGTCACTCAAAACGAGTATGACTGACTTCTCATGGAGGACGCCAGTGCGTGACTTTGTTTAACGTGGGGAGACCGGTGCACAGACAGCCACTACACGGTCCTTGACAGATCTGGGTCAGAATCCAATGGCATGGAATCCAAGACGACCGGGAACCCTTTTCTGCTGCAGCCTTCATCCGCCTTCCCAGCCGTTGTGACGCTCCACTAAAGTCAACCATCATCCTCCGCCTGAGGTACTATCGCAACATTTAAAAAACATTTAGACAGGTACATGGAAAGGAAAATTTAGAGGGATATGGGCCAAACACAGGCAGATGGGACAAGTGTAGGTTGGGCATGTTGGTTAGCCGTGGGCAAGTTGAGATGAAGGGCCTGTTTTCACACTGTGACTCTATGACTCTGTGACTATAAATAAACATAATTGAAAGCATAACCTTTGTGAGTTAATTTGAATGGATTAATGATTCTTGGATATTGAGGGAAGTCTTATTCATATGGGTCCATTATGTTCTCATCCAAAAATGGGTTCCGCAACAGTGGGTATTCACATGGGTGGGATAGACGGTCCTGTAGCAGAAGGAGATGGGCAGGGGTGTGTTGACAACAGTGTTGGGAAGTAGGAGAGGAGAGGGTGTTGGACATAAAATTTGAACTAAGTATACCATTTTCACCATAATTCCTTTGACATTAATGACCTGGTTTATGCAAGCCTAAATTAGATTAAATCCCCATTCTTATAGACGTTTAACATTATTTCACTTTAAAACCTGCTATTTCTACTATTATTTATGTTTCCTCCCTAATTTAGGGAGCCAAAGGAATTAAGATCAAAATGATCTACTTAGTGTTGAAATTCTATGGCGAAAGCATGTAATGGATGACAATGGTGGTTGCCTAATTAAGGTAGGAACCTGCAGTAATTAGGCTCGGCCACTTTAATTCTTCCATCAGGCGTCTTTTTCCATCCACGGGCACACAGATTTGACCTCTCCTTATAGCTTGCAGCACAAAGGATTTCAATGTGTTATGTAAATTATTGACTTCTCTCCCAAGACAAAGCATCCTGCTGTAGTGTGACATTCAGCATGGCGGCTCAGTTAATAACTAACCAAGCCTACTCCCAACCACGGGCAGGCTGCCTTTGGTTATAAGCTAATCTACAATCATGCTGTACGCAATCCATCTGCTGCCTCCCTGTAACCAATTGCTTCTGCAAAGTATCTGTGCGTAAGTCGGTCTGGGCATAAACCATGCCCTGCTTAAGAACGCATTGTAAACTACACTAAATTCTTGTCAAATACATAAATTCTATTACCAAAGAACATGATTTTTACTTTATAACTTTGTACTTGGTGACTTTTCCCTTCAAGGCATGTTGCAGCGTGGAGAAAGATAACTAATGCCCAGTATTTTGAAGCAGTTTAACCCAATTACAACAGTTATTTTTCTCCACAGCCGAGACTGGGACATTTGTCAGACCAGGTTTATTGCAGCCCAGAGCATGGTAATGGCAGATGGACTGCGTGGAAGCTGAAGCATTTTATCAAACTCTCACTGCAAAAAGAATATTCAATCCTGGTTCACATAGAGCCACCCGATTTTATCGAAATCCTCCAGAATTGAAACAATCACCGGGAGATGTTCAGAAATTAAAACATTCTGTCTTTGAAAAAAGGGAACCTCCTTTGGTGCCATATATCAGCATTGTCAAAGCACGCAGAAAACAACATTTGGATTAGGCAGCAGAAAAATGGAACCATTTGCCTTCAGATATATTGTCAGTGACCAAGGGTTTCACCTGAATAGTAATAACATGTTGAAAATGTTTTATTTTTCAGTCAATTGACCCGACTGTATTTCTATTGTTGGAAAGCAAATGGTTTTATTTAAAAAAAAACTCTACCCTCCCATCCCACCCATCACCCACACCCCCTACCTAACAGATCACATACTTGTACAGAATAGAAACAGGTTCTTCAGCCCACAATGTCCATACCGCTGACCATAGTACCTATCAAACTTGGCATCATGTTCAGAGAAACATAGAAAATAAGAGCAAGAGGAGGCCATTCGGCCCTTTGAGCTAGCAACACCATTCAATATGATCATGGCTGTTCATCCTAAATCAGTACCCCGTTCCTGCTTTCTCCCCATATCCCTTGATTCCGTTAGCCCCAAGAGCTATATCTAACTCTCTCTTGAATACATCCAGTGATTTGGCCTCCACTGCCTTCTGTGACAGAGAATTCCACAGATTCACAACTCTCTGGGTGAAAAGGTTTTCCTCATCTCAGTCCTAAATGGCCTCCCCTTATTCTTAAACTGTGACCCCTGGTTCTGGACTCCCCCGACATCGGGAATATTTTTCCTGCATCTAGCCTGTCCAATCCCTGAAGACTTTTTTATATGTTTCTATAAGATCCCCTCTTATACTTCTAAATTCCAATGAATATAAGCCCAGTCGATCCATTTTATCATGGCATGGGAATTGTGGACTGAAGGGTCTGTTCCTGTGCTGTACTGTTCCATATTCTATGTTCTATACTAATCCCACTTGTCTTCATTAATTCCACATTACTTCTCTGTCTTGCTCATTCAGATGCCTCTTAAGTGCTGTTACTGCTCCTGTCTCCACCATCTCTCTGGCAGTTCATTCCAGATGACAACTGCTCTTAATGTGAAAAATGTACCCCACGGATCCCTTTTAAACCCCTTCATCTTAAACCTATTTCCTCTAGTTTAGACCAGCCTACCGTGGGAAACAGACATTGGCTAGCAACCCTATCATATTTTTATACCTCCATTAGGCGGCACTGTGGCGCAGCGGTAGAGTTGTTGCCTTACAGCGCCAGAGACCCGTGTTTGATCCTGACTACGGGTGCTATCTGCACGGAGTTTGTATGTTCTCCCTGTGACCGCGTGGGTTTTCTCAGAGCGTTCCAGTTTCCTCCCACATTCCAAAGATGTACAGGTTTGCAGGTTAATTGGCTTCTGTAAATTATCCCTAGTGTATAGGATAGTGTTAGTGTACGGGTGATCTCTGGTCGTCGTGGACCCGGTGGGCCGAAGGGCCTGTTTCAGTGCAGTATCTCTAAAGTCTAAAGTCTAATGTCTATTAACACATCTCCTGGCCACTTTCTGGGGAAAGCAGAACCAGCCTATCCAATCCCTCCTTATAACTCCAGCCTTTCAATCCAAGCAACAGCCTTGTGAATCTTCTCTGTACCCTCTCTAAGGGTACTAAAGGGCTTGTTCCACTTTCACGACCTAATTCACGACCTTTTTTACTCGTGGACCTTTTTTTTATCATGCTAGAAAAACGCCCCGAGCTACTTGATGCCACGAGTACCTACGACTAGCATCACGACCTCCTACGACCTCGTGACAACCATTCTGCGAGTATGAGTCAAGGGCAAACTCGGCAGAGGTCGTGAATTAGGTCGTGAAAGTGGGGCAGGCCCTTAAGGGTACTAAAGTCTAAGCATGTTAGCTTATGTGGAATATATAATTAGGATTGTTTTCTAAATTATTATGATGGGATTTGTATGGAATTGCACCAGGATGAAATCAGCCATGTCTCACAATAAGCTCTTTAGGGTAAATCTTGACCTTATGTGATTGCATCATGTGGGGGATACTGAGCCTGTAGCCAGAAATAGGTCACTCCTGTTATTTAACTCCATTTTTGCCCTTTAATTCTTTAGAAGGACAACCCCAAGTGGTGCAAAGTTGACTCCATATTGAGTTGACTCCAGTATCCACTTTACTTTGTTTCGGTGGCACGGTGGCACGGTGGCACAGCGGTAGAGTTGCTGCCTTACAGCGATTGCAGCGCCGGAGACCCAGGTTCGATCCCGCCTATGGGTGCTGTCTGTATGGAGTTTGTGCATTCTCCCCATAACCTCCCACACTCGGTTTCCTCCCACACTCCAAAGACGTACTGGTTTGTAGGTTAATTGGCTTGGTATAAGTGTAAATTGTCCCTAGTGTGTGTAGGATAGTGTTCATGTGCAGGGATCGCTGGTAGTTGCGGACCCGGTGGGTCGAAAGGCCTGTTTCCATGCTGTATCTCTAAACTAACTAAACTAAATCTGGAATCTACCCCATTGAGTGGAATCTACAGGTTAATATAAGCAAAGCAAATAGATGGCATCTTTTTCCTTTTATATTTACGTATTTATTTCATTTTCCACTTTCCTCTTTGTATCATCTCACACGTAAATTCAACTTTTGCTGAGAAAACAGGATGGATTCTCTGGAACCTATAATAAATTGGATGGATTATCTGGGCTGCATGATGAGGCAATGGTAGAGTTGCTGCCTTACAGCACCAGGGACCCAGGTTCGATCCTGATTACAGGTGCTCTCTGTACAGACTTTGTACATTCTTCCCGTGACCTGCATGGGTTTTCTCCGAGTCATAGAGTCATAGTGATACATTGTGTAAACAGGCCCTTCGGCCCAACGTGCCCACATCGGCCAACATGTCCCACATTCCAAGGACGTACAGGTTTGTAGATTAATTGGCCTGGTATAAATGTAAAATTGTCCTTAGTGCATGTAAGGTAGTGTTAGTGTGCGGGAATCGCTGGCATGGACTCGGTGGGCCGAAGGGCCTGTTTCTGCGCTGTATCTAAACTATATTGAATTGCATGGATTGTCTGCAACCCGCATCAATTGGGCTAAACCTGAGCAACTTAGGACAGAAAACCTCCATCAGTGTGAAGGGTCAACTATCCATTGATGGTCCGCAGTTAACCAACTTAGGACAGAAAACCTTCTCCATCAGTGTGAAGGGTCAACTATCCATTGATGATCCGCAGTTAACCAATGGAGAAGTTTTATTTGTTCATCTAATTTAATTTTTGGACGATTCCAATAAATTCATTAAAACTTACCGGATGAGAAATATCTCAGACTTTAAGTAAAGTGGCTGCCTAAAGAAACGTAATATTTCCATGTCTTCGCTCACCTTAGTATATTCATCCTGATTCTCCACTTGAATTATTCACTTGACATGTATCTTCCAAACTCTTTTTCAATTTCATCACATTTCCTATGTCCTTTATCATCCAAGGGTCCCGGTCTGTAACTCACCTAGCGTTCCCTCTTATGGAATGTCCCCACTATGTACCCGAACCATCTCCTCTATCTAGGTGAAATAAGAGAGGATGTTGGCAGGACACAAGGGTATGAGCTATAGGGAGAGGTTGAGCAGGTTAGGGCTTTATTCCTTGGAGTGCAGAAGGATAAGGGGTGATCTTATAGAGGTGTACAAATTTATGAGAGGAATAGATTGGGTAAATGTATAAAGTCTTTTGCCCAGAGTAGGGGAATCGAGAACCAGATGACACAGGTTTAAGGAGAGGGGGGAAGATTTAATAGGAACTCGAGGGGTTTTGCACAAAGGGTGGTGGGTATATGGAATGGCCTGCCAGAGGAGGTAGTTGAGGCAGGACCTATCATAACATTTAAGAGACAATTGGACAGGTACATGGATAGGACAGGTTTAGAGGGTTATGGGCCAATTGCAAGCAGGTGGGACTAGTGTAGATGGGGCATGTTTGCCGGCATGTGCAAGTTGAGCCGAAGGGCCTGTTTCCATACTGTATGACTATGACTTCAAGAAAGAAAGTGCTGGAAACACGCAGCACATAAGGCAACATCTGTGAAAAAAGAGACAGACCTAATGTACGAAGTGGAAGACTCGTCGACATTTTCAATTTTTATTTCAGGTTTCTGGCATCTGCAGTTTTTTTCATTTTCATCTTCGGCAAAGGTTGTTCCATTACAGTCTTGCCTGCTAGTCTTTGGTTCTGTTTCATCCTGCCGAGATGACCTCTCATTTCAGTAAATTTGCCCCAACTTCAATTATGAGCTCCATTTTTAAATTCTCTTTGCCTTCCCCATTACTAAAGAAACAAATGTATCTTAACACTTTCCTCATTAATTGTTCCTGCTGCTTACTTTGACAAAAATAATTGCCAGTGCTTATGAAGTCAGAGTGAATGTGCAAAATGTACATGGTACACGGAAGTGAAAAGCTTTAAGTATTGGGTGAGGCCGATGGTGTTGTGATGAGAATTGATGCAGTGCATTATAAACTGTGTGAAACTATGAATGTGTAAGAACTTTGGAATCAACAGTAGATCAGATCAGCGCAGATCAGATCACTTTGTCATGTACGGCAGGGTGCAATGAAATTCCTTCTTCGCAGGAGGCTCTGAGAGTGCACAATAAATACAATAAGCACAGCAATAAATGAAATGACAAATGCAAAACAACAGAATGGTGCAAGATTGTAGTGAACGATCTGAGCAACAAAAAAGAACATTAAAGAACGATAAAAAATAACCGAATGAGGTAGAGTTAAGAGAAAACATAGTTGGCAACACATCTGCAAATGTGGTGTGAAAGAGCTAATCGGTTCAGCAGCTGTATAATAGTGCAGAAGCCTGTTCGTCTGACCTTTCAAACTATTGTACCTACTCCCAGAAGATAGAAGAGCAAACACGGGAATGGCAAGAGCGGCAGGCATCCTTGACACTATGTCTAGTCTTCCTGATGTAACACAGAGTGAAGATGAATTGGGCAGAAGGAAGTGATGAATCTGTGATGAACTGACCATTTCACTGAACATTTGCACTCGGTCTGCCTGCTGGATCTTTCGGTTGTGAAACATTTTTAACTCCCTTTTCCATTCCCATAATGACCTTTCTGTCCTGGGCCTCCTCTATTTCCAGAGTGAGGCAACATGCAAATTGGGAGCACAGAATCTCATATTCGGCTTGGCAGCTTACATCCCAAATGTATGAACATTGAATTCTCCAATTTTAGGTAACTAATCAACAATTGGTCAAAAATGCTTTTGGCACACTAGCCTTCATCAGTCAGAGTATTGAGAATAGAAGATGGGAGGTCACGTTGCAGTTCTATAAGTCATTATACATGTGAGATCGCATTTAGAGTATTTCGTTCAGTTCTGGGCACTATGTAAATGGAAAGATATTGTCAAGCTTGAAAGGGTTCAGAGAAGATTTACAAGGGTGTTGCCAGGACTAGAGTGTCTGAGCTATGGGGATAGGTTGAGTAGGCTGAGTTTCTATTCCTTGGAGCACAGGAGGATGAGGGGGAGACCTCATAGAGCTGTATAAAATCCATGAGAGGAATAAATCGGGTAGATGCACAGAGTCTCTTGCCCAGAGTTGGGGGAATCGAGTCCCAGAGGACATAGGTTCAAGGTGAAGGGGAAAAGATTTAATTGGAATCTGAGGGGTAACCTTTTCACATGAAGGGTGGTGGGTGTATGGAACAAGCTGCCAGCGGAGGTAGTTGAGGCTGGGACTATGCCAACGTTTAAGAAACAGTTAGTCAGGTACATGGATAGGACTGGTTTGGAGGGATATGGACCAAACGCAGGCAGGTGGGAATAATGTGGGCAAGTTGGGCCGAAGGGCCTTTTTCCACACTGTATCACTCTATTACTCTCTATGACTCTAATTTCCTCCCCCTCTCCCTTTTTTCTCCCCGCTCCCCCTTCCCTGTGCTAGACCTGGGATGTACACCCATCACTTCCATTATACTGCCCCTTTTTCCTTTTGCCCC
>JAXLNO010000880.1:0-45463 GCA_038087875.1 Malacoraja senta | reverse complement strand
TCTCCCCTTCTCTCACTCTCCTCCGTCTCCACCGGCGGGAGGGTGGGGGTCATTTTCCGGCACAAGCCATAGGTCACTGGGCAATCTGAACCCAAGCACCAAGTTATAAGCGGCCGAAGGTGCGCATCTTTCGGGACAGCCCCCACTCTCTCACAGCCACCTTGCGCCTCATCTCCCCCGTGCGGCTGCACTGTGACGGGGTGTGGGTCGGGTGGAGCGGAGATGTGGGACAGGATGGTCCCTTCGCCCACCCAGAGTCACTGACCGCGATGCACCGCCATCAGACCCCAACCCCCACACCAGGGTGATTCCCCCCCCCCCCCTCCGACCCCCGGACCCTGACACCCACACCGGGTGATTCACCCCCACCCCGGCCGCAGGGACAGGCAGCTCGGGGCATAGTAAATTGCTTTAAAACATGGGGGGGGGGGGGGCACACATTCCCTGGTGGGCCGAAGGGAGGGAGAGAGGGGGGAGAGAGAGAAGAGGGGAGAGAAGGGGAGAGAGAGAAGGGAGAGAGAGAGGAGGGGGGGGGGGAGAGGAGGGGAGAGAGAGGAGGGGGAGAGAGAGGAGGAGATAGAAGAGGGGAGAGAGAGAAGGGAGAGAGAGGGGGAGAGAGAGAAGAGGGGGAGAGAAAGAGAGAAGGGAGAGAGAGAAGGAGAGAGAGGGGGAGGGAGAGGAGGGGAGAGAGAGAGGAGAGAGAGAAGAGGAGAGAGAGAAGGGAGAGGGAGAAGGGAGAGAGAGAAGGGAGAGAGAGGATAGGGAGAGAGAGGAGGAGAGAGAGAAGAGCGGAGAGAAAGAGCGAAGGGAGAGAGAGAAGGGAGAAAGAGGGGGGAGAGAGAGAGAGGGGAGAGAGAGGTGGAGAGAGGGAAGGGAGAGAGGAGAGAGGGGGAAGAGAGAGAGGGAGAGGAGAGAGAAGGGGGAGAGAGAGAAGGGAAGAGAGGGTGGTAGAGAGAGGGGGAGAGGAGGGAGAGAGAGGGGGAGAGAGGGCGGGAGAGAGGAGGAGGGGAGAGAGAGGAAGGGAGAGAGGGGAGGGGGGGGAGAGAGGGGGGAGAGAGAGGGGAGGGAGAGGAGAGAGGAGAGCGGAGCGTGGGGGTCTTGGTTCCACACAAGCCATAGATGATACTGGGCCATCTGACCCAAGCCCAAGAACCAAGCACCACGTGTACGCGGCCGAAGGTGCTCATCCCTCGGGACAGCCCCCACTCTCCCACATCCACCCTCTGGGGGGAGCGGAGGTGTGGGACAATGTTCATCCCTCCACAGTGATGTGATGGACTCGGGGGTCTGGGCCAATCGCTGACAAGTCCCCCCCCCCCCCCCCCCGACAACGTCATGTCCGTTATTTGACTTTTCTGTTGGGCAGCATCCGGTCCGTTTGCGTTTCGGCTTCATTTCCATTCGGTTATTTGCCGTTTTGGCTTCATTTCCATTTGGTTATTTGGCCTCCACTTCTTTGCTTCGGCTTCTCGTCCGTCGGCGCCACGTCCGCACACGGTTTCTCCACACTGTATGACCTCTTGACTATGACTCTAAAAGGTGGAATGATTGATTATTTCTATGAACGACCTCTTTGGCTACGGAAAATTAATTCTACAAGTGCACAAGAACCTTATGCTCGCAAAAAAAAATGTGATGGAAGAATAACAAAAACCATCACAATTGTTTCTTGTTTTTTCTGTCAGCCTCATTTATCCCTCTCTCTTAGTACCATTTGTATTTCTCAATCTGTATTTTGTTTCCTGTATATGATTTATATACATTGCAGGCCCCAAATGGGAAGTACAGGATCACTTGGTACCAGACAAAATCACAGCTATATTCAGATTTGTTTTATTGTAACGTGTACCGAGGTACAGCTTTTGTTGCTTTTGTTGCTTTTGTTGCGTGCTATCCAGGCAGCAGAAAGACAATACATGATCACAATCGAGCCATTTACAGTGTAAAGGATACATGATAAGGATACATGATAATTCCAGATGACAGATGAGAGCCACTGCCCTTGAAATCAAGGCAACATTTGACCAGGTGCGGCAACAGTGAGCTCGGGTAAAACTGAAGTCAATGAGCATTAAGGGAAAAATTCTCCAAAGATTGGAATCCTACCTTGTACCACAGTTGATGGTTATGCATGTGGGCCAGTCATTCCACCCTAGGGCATCACTACAAGAGTTTCATCTACGATTCTACAATACCATCTACGCTCTTACTGAAATTATAAAGGGGGTTAGTGGGATAATACATCAAGAATGGCGTTCTAAAAGCAGAATGTTTGATCCATTTCCTGGAAAAAGATTGCAATTGCTTCAGAGTAAACAAAGAGAAGATCATAGAATCATCAGGGAGGACTCATACTCGCTAGAATTTAGGAGATTGAGAGGGGATCTTATAGGAACGTACAAAATTCTTATGGGGTTGGACAGGCTAGATGCAGGAAGATTGTTCCCGATGTTGGGGAAGTCCAGGACAAGGGGTCACAGCTTAAGGATAAGGGGGAAATCCTTTAAGACCGAGATGAGGAAAAACTTTTTCACACAGAGAGTGGTGAATCTCTGGATCTCTCTGCCACAGAGGGTAGTTGAGGCCAGTTCATTGGCTATATTTAAGAGGGAGTTAGATGTGGCCCTTGTGGCTAAAGGGATCAGGGGGTATGGAGAGGAGGCAGGTATGGGATACTGAGTTGGATGATCAGCCATGATCATATTGAATGGCGGTGCAGGCTCGAAGGGCCGAATGGCCTACTCCTGCACCTATTGTCTATGTATCTATGTATTTGAAATTTACCAAGGAGTGAAAGGCCTGGATAGAGTGAATGTGGAGAAGATGTTTCCACTTCTGGGAGAGTTTAGGCCCAGAGGCCATAGCCTTTCAATAACAGCACGTACCTTTAGAAAGAAGATAAGGAAGAATTTCTATAATCAGAGGGTGGTGAATCTGTGGAATCCATTGCCACAGGCGGCTGTGGAGGCCAAGTCAATGGATATTTTTAAGGCGGAGATTGACAGATTCTTGATTAATATGGGTGTCAGGGGTTATGGGGAGAAGGCTGGGGAATGGGGTTGCGAAGGAAAGATAGATCAGCAACGATTGAATGGCAGAGTAGACTTGATGGGCCGAATGGCCTAATTCTGCCACTAGAACTTATAAAGATGCACCATAATAAAAGCAGAAAATGTCATTAATACTCAGCACGTGAAGAGTCAAGTCAAGAGAGTCAAGAGTGTTTTATTGTCATATGCCCCAGACGGGTCAATGACATTCTTACTTACAACAGAATATGTGAATATGTGAACATTATATATAACAGGAAAAAAAAGAAAAAGTTCAATAAATAACAAATATAGTGCAAATAACAAATAGTAATATAGTCTTTTGCAGTTCAGAGCTCATAGCTTATTCATTGTGTTTAATAGCCTGATGGCTGTGGGGAAGAAACTGGACGTTACAGTCTTCAAGCTCCTGTACTTTCTTCCTGATGGCAGTTGTGTGATAAGTGTGTGGCCGGGATGGTGTGGGTCCTTGATGATTTTGGCTGCCTTTTTGCGGCAGTGACTACGATAGATCCCTTCGACGGTGAGGAGGTCAAAGCCGGTGATGGACTGGGCAGTGGTCACAACTTTTTGTCGTTTTATTCGCTCCTGGACGTTCAAGTTGCTGAACCAGGCCACGATGCAACCAGTCAGAATGCTCTCTACCGTGCACCTGTAGAAGTTTTGGAGAATCCTCTTCGACATGCCGAATCTCCGTAATCTTCTCAGGAAGTAGAGTCGCTGATGTGCCTTCTTTACAATTGCATCGGTGTGCTGGATCCAGGAAAGATCTTCTGATATATGCATGCTCAGGAATTTGAAGTTATTGACCCTCTCCACCATCGTCCCTTTGATATGTGAAGACCAAGGAACAGGATTGTGGGTCCTCATCCTTTCCCAACTAAAGTCCACAATCAGTTCCTTGGTCTTACTGATGTTGAGAGCCAGGTTATTGTGCTGGCACCATTTGGTCAGTCGGTCGATCTCACTTCTATACTCTGACTCGTCCCCATCTGTGATTCTTCCAACCACAGTGGTGTCATCGGCGAACTTGATGATGGAGTTCGCACTATGACTGGCTATGCAGTCATGGGTATAGAGTGAGTAAAGCAGGGGGCTAAGCACACAGCCTTGAGGTACTCCCATACTAATTGTTACTGAGGATGAAGTGGTTCCTCCAATTTGAACAGACTGTGGTCTGTGGATGAGGAAGTTGAGGATCCAATTGCAGAGGGATGCGCAGAGGCCCAGTTCCGTGAGCTTGGTAATCAGCTTAGAAGGGTCAGGTCAGGCAGCATCTGTGGAGAAAAATGGACAATCGACATTTCAGATCTTTCATGAAAGAGTAGAGGGTAGAGGGGAAGTAGCTAGTATTAAGGGTTGGGAGGATGTGTGGGACAAGACGGGAACTGGATCTCATTCCAATCCTACCCTACCCCTCCCCTCCCGCTGCTGTTCCTATCTGCCACCCCTCCTCATTCTCTTCCATTTTACACTTTTCCTTCCTATCAGATTCCAGAATCGGTTTTCCACTTATCACCTCCCAGCTCTTGCTACCTCCATGCTTCCCTCTCCACTTGACCGTTATTTGCCAATCAAAACCTCCTCATCTGTATTCTCCTAGCAGTTGCCAGCTCTTGCCCCAACTCTTTAAACTTCCCTTCGACTCTTTCAGTGTAAAGAGAGGACTCGACCCAAAAAAGCATTGACTGTTCATTTCCCTTTGCAGATGCTGCCTGACCCAAACAATACTCCCACCACTCTCCCTTTCTTTGGGAAAGAAAGAAAATAAGTTTGCTTTAAGTAGTAGAGAAGGAGGATAAGGACAGAACAAAGAGAACATTGATATGGTGAGGCCTAATAACTTAATGTGGCAGTTAGAAGTCTGATATGTTTCAATGCCTATGTTATGTGTTGTTAATAGCAAGATTGTTGAATGTATCCAGCAGGCTAGACTATAATAAATAGAAGATAGACACAAAAAGCTGGAGTAACTCAGCGGAACTGGCAGCATCTCTGGAGAGAAGGAATGGGTGTGTAAGAAGGAACTGCAGATGCTGGTTTAAACTGAAGATAGACACAAAAAGCTGGAGTAGACTATATTGAATAGAAAGAGAAAGCCTGAGCAAAAATGATGACAGGCAGTAATTGCGAGTTCTGATACAGGCCAAAAAAAATAGTTAGAGCAGAATTTTGATCAGCTGGCAAGTGAGCTGAGGATTGGCTAATGCAAACAAGTCCGAGATGTTGCATTTCAAGAAGTCAAAGCAGGGTAGGACCTTCACACTGAATGGTCGGGTGCTGGGAAGTGTTGTGGAGCAGAGGGTTCTAGCCCACTCGCCCACATTGGCCAACAATGTCCCAGCTACCTTAGTCCCACTTGCCTACGCTTGGTCCATAACCTGTCCTATCCATGTACCTGTCCAACTGTTTCTTAAACGATGGGATAGTCCCAGTCCCAACTACCTCCTCTGGCAGCTTGTTCCATACACCCACTGTGTGAAAAAGTTACCTCTCGGATTCCTATTAAATCTTTTCCCCTTCACCTTGAACCTATGTTCTCTGGTCCTCGATTTCCCTACTCTGGGTAAAAGACTCTCTGCATCTACCCAGTCTATTCCTCTCACGATTTTGTATACCTCTACAAGATCTCCCCTCATCCTCCTACGCTCCATGGAATAGCTTACCCAGCTTACTTAACCTCTCCCTATAGCTCACACCCTCTAGTCCTGGCAACATCCTCATAAATCTTTTCTGAACCCTTTTAAGCTTGCCAATATCTTTCCTATAACATGATGCCCAGAACTGAACACAATATTCTAAATGCAGTCTCACCAACGTCTTATACAACTACAACATGACATCCCAACTTCTATACTCAATACTCTGACTGATGAAGGCCAAAGTTCCAAAAGCCTTTTTGACCACCTTATCTACCTGCGACTCGACCTTCAAGGAACCATGCTCCTGTACTCCTAGATCCCTCTGCTCTTCAACACCACCCAGAGGCCTACCATTTACTGTGTAGGACCTGTCCTTGTTCAACATCCCAAAATGCAACACCTCACACTTCTCTGTATTAAATACATCAACCATTCATCCGCCCACCTGGCCAATCGATCCAGATCCTGCAGCAATCGTTCTCAACCTTCTTCACTATCTGCAAAACCACTAACTTTTGTATCATCAGCAAACTTGCTAATCTTGCCCTGTATGTGCTCATTCAAATCATTGATATAGATGACAAACAATAATGGGCCCAGCACCGAACCCTGTGGCACACCACTAGTCACAGGCCTCCATTCTGAGAAGCAACCTTCCACCATCACCCTCTGCTTCCTTCCATGGAGCCAATTTGCTATCCATTCAGCTATCTCTCCTTGGATCCCATGAGATCTAACCTTCCAGAGCAGCCTACCATGCGGCACCTTGTCGAACACCTTACTAAAGTCCATGTGCTTTCAAGGGTACTTTTTTCTAACATTTTATGATGAGGAATTCTACTGAAGGATTAACCAATGTTTTCTTTAGGCACTTTAGTAATTTTTGCTAAGGTCTCTCTCTCTCTTATAGTTTATTCACCTGTCTCCTTCTATGATCAAGAAACTAAATGTACAGAGTGCATCTGAGCTGTTTTTTGGAAAAAAGTCAAGAACTACCTAGTTGCCTTGCCTTTAACTCCACTCTACCTTTCAACGGGAAGAGCATGTAGCCTAGTTTAGGAATGATGTGTTTCCCATCACATGGACACGGTACATCAAATGTCGAGAGCTCTCTGCCCAGCAGTTTCCGATACAGTACTCTTATAAAACCAATGCCTCAACTATAGACGTGATGAAATACAATGTGCTGATGTAACTCAGCGGGTCAGGCAGCATCCGTAGAGGGAATGGATAGGCAACGATTGGGGTCGGCCTTCTTCAGACTGATTGTAGTAAGGGGAGGAAGCTGAAAAGGAGGAGGGGCAGGTCAATGCCTGGCAAGTGATGTGGACACTGGTGGTGGAGGAGGGGGGGGGTGGGGGGAGGGAGTAGGGGTTGATTGGAAGATGAATGGACAAAGGCTGGAGATGAAAAGGACACAAAAAGGTGACAGAAAAGACATGGAATTCTCTGCCTCAGAAGGCAGTGGAGGCCGATCCCTCCGAATGCTTTCAAGTGAAAAAGGATTTGAGTATAGGAGCAGGGAGGTTCTACTGCAGTTGTACAGGGTCTTGGTGAGACCACACCTGGAGTATTGCGTACAGTTTTGGTCTCCAAATCTGAGGAAGGACATTATTGCCATAGAGGGAGTGCAGAGAAGGTTCACCAGACTGATTCCTGGGATGTCAGGACTGTCTTATGAAGAAAGACTGGATAGACTTGGTTTATACTCTCTAGAATTTAGGAGATTGAGAGGGGATCTTATAGAAACTTACAAAATTCTTAAGGGGTTGGACAGGCTAGATGCAGGAAGATTGCTCCCGATGTTGGGGAAGTCCAGGACAAGGGGTCACAGCTTAAGGATAAGGGGGAAATCCTTTAAAACCGAGATGAGAAGAACTTTTTTCACACAGAGAGTGGTGAATCTCTGGAACTCTCTGCCACTGAGGGTAGTCGAGGCCAGGTCATTGGCTATATTTAAGAGTGAGTTAGATGTGGCCCTTGTGGCTAAAGGGATCAGAGGGTATGGAGAGAAGGCAGGTACGGGATACTGAGTTGGATGATCAGCCATGATCATATTGAATGGCGGTGCAGGCTCGAAGGGCCGAATGGCCTACTCCTGCACGTAATTTCTATGTTTCTATGTAAGAGAGAGTTAGATAGAGCTCTTAAAGATAGTGGAGTCACGGGATATAGGGAGAAGGCAGGAACGGGGTACTGATTGTGGATGATCAGCCATGATCACATTGAATGGGGATGCTGGCTCGAAGTGCTGAATAGCCTACTCCTGCACCTAGTGTCTATTGTCTATAAATGCATAGCATATCCTGCGCTCTGACTTTACATTTCACACCGCTTCTCTCCTTATCTGTCACCATTTTGTCTCCTTTTCTTCTCGAGCCTTTGTCCACTCATCTTCCAATCAACAGTATCCACCTATCATTGTGTTTAAGAAGGAACTGCAATGCTGGAAAATCGAAGGTAGACAAACATGCTGGAGAAACTCAGTGGGTGCAGCAGCATCTATGGAGCGAAGGAAATAGGCAACGTTTCGGGCCAAAACAGACTGAAGAAGGGTTTCGGCCCGAAACGTTGCCTATTTCCTTCGCTCCATAAATGCTGCTGCACCCACTGAGTTTCTCCAGCACTTTTGTCTACCTTCTACCTATCATTGTCCCGCCCCCACCTATTTTCCAGCTTTCTCCCCCAAGCACAATCAGTCTGAAGAAGGGCCCCGACCTGAAATGTTGTCTATCCATTCCCTCAGCACGTTGCGTATTACCCAATATTCCAGCATTGGCACATTCTCTATGGCCTTGATCATTTTATCCTAATATGGTTTTTGAGAAAATCACCAAAAAATTGTTTTACATTTTAATAAATTTAAGAAAGTAGGAATGGCAATGGATAACAAAAAAAAACATATTTGTATATTTGTATGATTTATTTCAGCAGCGTCAGTCTATAAGAGGTTCAGTCAGGGACAGTGATGTGCAAAGTGAGCTTGAGAGAACATATTCTGTTTCAATTGTTGTGGTTCAAACTGAAAGGAAGATTTTTGGGTAAGTGTGGTAAGTTCAGTCATCGACCAAAATTCAACTATCCAGTGGCCGAATAAGCCTTCCCGCCCGATGTGTCTAAAAGGACATGATTTTACTGGTGTTCACAATCACAGGGATGTTAATGAAAAATGGGTTTTCTCAATGATAAAATTAATATTTTGTGTTTGATTAATTCTTTAAATGAAATAAAGTCTTCAAAACGATGGAAATACATACATAATTTATACTGAAGAATGTGGAGATTTGATGTCAACATTTTGAGAAATGCTTTTGATATCATCAGCCATTGTTGAATCCATTTAGGTACAGACTGAATTACTGGTGACAGTGCTAATCTCCGCTGTGTCAGGTATGATGAAGCAGCAGTGAAGGAAAGGAAGGTGGATTGGTAGGGCGAGACGGGAGTATGAGGGGGGGCGGGAGGTGAAGAGGGGGGGTTACAGCTCCTGCGCAAATCCCCTATGACACTGAAAGTACGCCACACACAAAAGATGACAATGCTTCCACTTCCAACAAGTTTAATCCACAGACCGTAGAGATTACAATTAGCCACAATTAGCCACTCCTGCTATTAAAAGGCTACCTAAATGGGCAAGAGTGACTATAATATGGTTGAGTTCTTCATTAGGATGTAGAGTGACATTGTTAATTCAGAAACAATGGTTCTGAACTTAAAGAAAGGTAACTTTGAGGGTATGAGACGTGAATTGGCCAAGATTGACTGGCAATTAGTTCTAAAAGGGTTGACGGTGGATATGCAATGGAAGGCATTTAAAGACTGCATGGATGAACTACAAAAATTGTTCATCCCAGTTTGGCAAAAGAATAAATCAGGGAAGGTAGTGTATCCGTGGATAACAAGGGAAATCAGGGATAGTATCAAAGCAAAAGATGATGCGCACAAATTAGCCAGAAAAAGCAGCATACCAGAGGACTGGGAGAAATTCAGAGACCAGCAGAGGAGGACAAAGGGCTTAATTAGGAAAGGGAAAATAGATTATGAGAGAAAACTGGCAGGGAACATAAAAACTGACTGCAAAAGTTTTTATAGATATGTGAAGAGAAAGAGTTTAGTTAAAACAAATGTAGGTCCCTTGCAGTCAGAAACAGGTGAATTGATCATGGGGAACAAGGATATGGCGGACCAATTGAATAACTACTTTTGTTCCGTGTTCACTAAGGAAGACATAAATAATCTGCCGGAAATAGCAGGGGACCGCGGGTCAAAGGAGATGGAGGAACTGAGTGAAATCCAGGTTAGTCGGGAAGTGGTGTTGGGTAAATTGAATGGATTAAAGGCTGATAAATCACCAGGGCCTGATAGGCTGCATCCCAGAGTACTTAAGGAAGTAGCTCCAGAAATAGTGGATGCATTAGTGATAATTTTTCAAAACTCTTTAGATTCTGGAGTAGTTCCTGAGGATTGGAGGGTAGCAAACGTAACCCCACTTTTTAAGAAGGGTGGGAGAGAGAAAACGGGGAATTACAGACCAGTTAGTCTAACATCGGTAGTGGGGAAACTGCTAGAGTCAGTTATTAAAGATGGGATAGCAGCACATTTGGAAAGTGGTGAAATCATTGGATGAAGTCAGCATGGATTTACGAAGGGTAAATCATGTCTGACGAATCTTATAGAATTTTTCGAGGATGTAACTAGTAGAGTGAATAGGGGAGAATCAGTGGATGTGTTGTATCTGGACTTTCAGAAGGCTTTCGACAAGGTCCCACATAAGAGATTAGTATACAAACTTAAAGCACACGGTATTGGGGGTTCAGTATTGATGTGGATAGAGAACTGGCTGGCAAACAGGAAGCAAAGAGTAGGAGTAAACGGGTCCTTTTCACAATGGCAGGCAGTGACTAGTGGGGTACCGCAAGGCTCAGTGCTGGGACCCCAGCTATTTACAATTTATATTAATGAACTGGATGAGGGAATTGAAGGCAACATCTCCAAGTTTGCGGATGACACTAAGCTTGGGGGCAGTGTTAGCTGTGAGGAGGATGCTAGGAGACTGCAAGGTGACTTGGATAGGCTGGGTGAGTGGGCAAATGTTTGGCAGATGCAGTATAATGTGGATAAATGTGAGGTTATCCACTTTGGTGGCAAAAACAGGAAAGCAGACTATTATCTAAATGGTGGCCGATTAGGAAAAGGGGAGATGCAGCGAGACCTGGGTGTCATGGTACACCAGTCATTGAAAGTAGGCATGCAGGTGCAGCAGGCAGTGAAGAAAGCGAATGGTATGTTAGCTTTCATAGCAAAAGGATTTGAGTATAGGAGCAGGGAGGTTCTACTGCAGTTGTACAGGGTCTTGGTGAGACCACACCTGGAGTATTGCGTACAGTTTTGGTCTCCAAATCTGAGGAAGGACATTATAGCCATAGAGGGAGTGCAGAGAAGGTTCACCAGACTGATTCCTGGGATGTCAGGACTTTCATATGAAGAAAGACTGGATAGACTCGGCTTATACTCGCTAGAATTTAGGAGATTGAGAGGGGATCTTATAGAAACTTACAAAATTCTTATGGGGTTGGACAGGCTAGATGCAGGAAGATTGTTCCCGATGTTGGGGAAGTCCAGGACAAGGGGTCACAGCTTAAGGATAAGGGGGAAATCCTTTAAGACCGAGATGAGAAAAAACTTTTTCACACAGAGAGTGGTGAATCTCTGAAACTCTCTGCCACAGAGGGTAGTTGAGGCCAGTTCATTGGCTATATTTAAGAGGGAGTTAGATGTGGCCCTTGTGGCTAAAGGGATCAGGGGGTATGGAGAGAAGGCAGGTACGGGATACTGAGTTGGATGATCAGCCATGATCATATTGAATGGCGGTGCAGGCTCGAAGGGCCGAATGGCCTACTCCTGCACCTATTTTCTATGTTCTATGTATCTATGTATGTAAGAATTGCAGGCATCTGTTTGGGCATTCTTAAGTAACAACTGTTCACGGGTAGCATGGTGGCACAGTGGTAGAGTTGCTGCCTTCACAGCACCAGAGACCAGGGGTCAATCCAGACTGTGGCTGCTATCTGTACGGAGTTTGTACATTCTCCCCGTGAACTGCTTGGGATTTTTTCAGGTGCTTTGATTTCCTCCCACACGCCAAAGACATACAGGCTTGTAGGCTAATTGGCTTGGTAAAATTGTAAATTGTCGCCAGTGTGCGTAGGATAGAGTTAGTGTGTGGGGATCACTGGTCAGCACGGACTCTGGGGAATAAAGGGCCTGTTTCCATGCTGTATCTCTAAAACTAAAACTCTGTTTCTCACACAGCGAGTTGTGAGTCTGTGGAATTCTCTACCTCAGAGGGCGGTGGAGGTCGGTTCTCTGGATGCTTTCAAGAGAGAGCTGGATAGGGCTCTTAAAGATAGCAGAGTCAGGGGATATGGGGAGAAGACAGGAACGGGGTGCCGATTGGGGATGATCAGCCATGATCACATTGAATGGCGGTGCTGGATCGAAGGGCTGAATGGCCTACTCCTGCACCTATTGTCTATTGTCTATAATCTACATGTAGTAACAGAGGATTTCTGAACATTTTAAAGTTGTATATATATATTTGACAATTTCTATCATTATAAAGGCGTAGCTGACAGTGTCTACATTCCATTCAGAGAGCCGCATTTACCTGAATTCTGTCTAGATTAGAGGATATTAGCTACAGGGAGAGGTTGGACAAACTTGTTTTTTTTTCTGTCATGTTGGAGATTGAGGGAAAGCCTGATAAAAGTATATACAATTATGATGGGCATAGATAGGGTAGACAGTAAGACCCTTTTTTCCAGGGTGGAAATGTCAAAGACTAGAAGGCATAGCTTTAAGGTAAGAGGGGCAATGTTGAAAGGAAACGTGCGGGCAAGTTTTTACACAGAGGTTGGTGGGTGCCTAAAATGCAGTGCCAGGGGTAGTGGAGGAGCCACTTATGATAGTGGTGTTTAAGAGGCTGTTATATAGGCACATGGATGTGCAAGGAATGGAGGGATATGGATTCACATACAGACAGATGTTCAAAGTTCAATGGATATTTATTGTCGCATATGCAATTAAACATTACATAGTGAAATTAATTTTGCATATAATGCCAGCGCCACTGCCGGAGATTAGTGTAACTTGACATCATGTTCAGTATGGATAATGTGGGCTGAAGGGCCTGTTCCTGTGCTGTACTGTTCTATGTTCTTTGTTCCATCAAGCCACCCAGATGGTAAAATTAGATTATCTAAACAAAAGTTCCATCCACTTGGACTGGTTATTTAGTTGTTTAGCTAATATGAACAATATGATGGTATTATTGGCAAAAAAAATAGAAATCATCTTTGTCCTAGCAGGAAATAGATCAGTGGGTGTTCATTTCATTGGTATCAGGGGAGGTTGGGCTGCTGACCAGACTCACTGGATAACAAGTCACTCCACTCAACAGCAATTCATTCAGTGAAGCACTTTTGGAAACTTCAACCTGACAAATTACCAATAAGCAGAGATGTTGCTTGCACTGTAATCCCATGAGAAATTGTATCAATATACCATTAGAAAACCTGCAGGACCTCAGCAGTTCCAACGGTCTGGAGTCATCTCCTCAAATACGATGGAAAGCAGGAAAATTAAAAAATGGATTCATGTCTCATCTTCAGACTCATTATCAAAATCTACATTTAGTTTAGTTTAGAGATACAGCGCAGAAATTAGGCCCTTCAGCCACTGAGCCCGCACTGACAAGCAATCCCCACTATCCTACTCACTAGGGACAATTTACAATTTTACCAAAGCCAATTAACCTACAAAACTGTATGTCTTTGGAGTGTGGGTAGGAACTGGAGCACCCGGGGAAAACCTATGTGGTCACGGGGAGAACGTACAAACTCTGTACAGACAGCACCTGTAGTCAGGGTCACTGGCGCTGAGTGAAATTCTTCACTGTTCAATGTTGCTGCCTTACAGCATCAGAGACCCTGGTTTGATCCTGACTATGGGAGTTTGTACCCTGTGCCCTGTGATCACGTGGGTTTTCTCCAGGTACTCCAGTTTCCTCCCACATTCAAAAGACATGCAGGCT
Organism: Malacoraja senta; assembly: GCA_038087875.1. NCBI lineage: Eukaryota > Metazoa > Chordata > Chondrichthyes > Rajiformes > Rajidae > Malacoraja > Malacoraja senta. The sequence continues at coordinate 31,679 of JAXLNO010000880.1, read as the reverse complement.
TGTAGGTTAATTGGCTTTTGTAAGTTATCCCTAGTGTGTAGGTTAACTAGAATATGGATGATCGCCTGTCAGCATGGACTTGGTGGGCCGAAGGGCCTATTTTCACACTGTCTCTCCAAACTAAACTAAATGAAAACTATACTGCTTCCTCTGGCTTCACAATTCACAACCTTTCCATCCTTAACTCACGTGTGAGTTTCTTCAACTCTGGCTTTTATCTAACTGACTAACCCCCCCCCACCCCACTCACCTGAATCAATCTATCACTTGCCTGGCTTTGTCCTGCTCCCACCTCTCTTCCAGCTTCCCCCCCTCACCCCCATCCCCACCTTACACCCCCCCCCCACCCCCATCCCCACCCCCATCACAACCAGTCTGACCTAAAATGTCTTCGGAGATGCTGCCTGATCCATTGAGTTATTCCAGCAAATTGTGTTTTTTCTGTGCCTAGTTTAGTTACTCTATTCCGCCTGCACATGATCCATATCTCTGATCCATAACCCTCCAATCTCGTATACATCCATGCTCATATCTAAAAAGCTCTTCAATCCCACTATCGTATCTACCCCCACCATCACCTTGGCAGTGCATTCCAGGCACATCTCTTTTAAGTTTTGCACTTCTCATTTTTAAAGCCATATCCTTAAAGCTTTGATAATTCCAACGTGGGAAAAATAATCGGACTTTCTACCCTATCTATGCCACTCATGATTTTATAATAATTTTTTCAGGTCTCCAATCCAAGTTTGTCCAACCTCTCCTTGCGGCTAGTACCCTTTAGTGTCAAGGGTTATAGGGAGAATGCAGGATAATGGGGTTAAGAGGGGAAGATAGATCAGCCATGATTGAATGACAGAGTATACTTGATGGGCCAAATGGCCTAATTTTGTGACTGGAGCCTATGAATATATGGAGTCTAATTCTGGTAAATGTAGTTCCCTGAATGGAGCCCTGCACCCTCTCCAAAGCCTCCACATCCTTCCTGTAATGGACCAACAAGCACTGCACACAATATTGCAAATGCGGCCTAACTGTGGTCTTATAAAGTTGCAACATGATGTCCTGACTCTTATACTCAATACCCCAACCAAACATACCATATGCCTTTTATTATCACTCTTTCTGCTTGTGTTCAGGGAGCTATGAAATTTGACCCAAGGATCTCTCTGTACATCAATGCTGTCAAGGGTCTTGTCATTAACTGGCAATACTTCAATGTGTTACTTCAATAAAACAGATGCTTCTTTATAGAATGTGACCATTCAGACCTCCTGAATGCCTTATTGTCCAACCTGTGGAATTGTTGGGTATTTTGTGCCACCGCCATTCTTGAAGTGTTGCTTTTTTTCGATCTGACAGCGTGCAAAATGCCTGCAGTAATCTCCTGTTCAAAGGTCTACTGCAAGTGTTCAGCATTTTTTCAAATCAATAGTGACCTTAATTACCAGCTATTCTTAAATCTTATTTATTGAAAGGTTCTTTAGCAAAATAATTGGTTCTCAATACTTCTGTATTCTGCGCCTATTCCTTCACTTGAGCATCCAGCAACCACTCCAAGCAATTAATCTTCAACAGACTTTTGAGAATAGTTATATTTTTGTGGTTTACTCTGCACACAATGTCCTTTAACTGCTGCTCCCTCGATTGTTTAATAGATGCCTTCAGAATAGTTTATTTCCATATTTGAAAAATGTACAATTTCTGTTATTCATAATCATGCACAAAATCATGAGAGGAATTGATCGAGTAGACGCACAGTCTCTTGCCCAGAGTAGGGGAATCAAGAACCAGAGGACATGGGTTCAAGGTGAGGGAAAAGATTTAATAGGGACCTGAGGGGTAACCTTTTCATGCAAAGGGTGGTAGGTGTAAGGCACAAGCTGCCGGAAGAGGTAATTAAGGGAGGTACTATCGCAACGTTTAAGAAACATTTAGACAGGTACATGGATAGAAAAGGTTTAGAGGAATATGCAGGCAGGTGGGACCAGTGTAGATGGGACATGTTGGGCCGAAGGGTCTGTTTCCACACTGTATAGGGGCTGTCCCACTTGCGCGTCCTAATTGGCAAGTTTAGAAGAGTTTGAAAAAATGACATGTTGACGACCTCCTTTAACCTCCTTCAACTTGAAGCTTTGACTAGCTTCGGGAAAATTGGACACCAAATAGTGGAGAGTGAAGACGACCTCCTTCGATCTACTTCAACCTCCCTTCGACCTCCCTTTGACTATAAAGAAGACTATCTACGACTACCTACGACTACCTTTGACTACCCTCGATTACCTACGACTATCATGCCAACCTATTACGACCTACTATGACTAAAACTACGAGTTAAAAAAATATTGATTTTTTCCTGGGGACCTTTTATTACTTACGGACATTTTTTAACATATTGAAAAAAACGCCGTGACCTAGCTGAGGCCTCGAGTATGCGGAGACCATGGTCGAGCATGAAAGAGAGTTACAAAGACCTCCTATGACCTCGTGTCGACCGTGCTGCGAGTATGAGACGAGGGCAAACTCGCCAGAACTCGCAGATTAGGTCGCCCTAGTGGGACAGGCCCTTCAGACTCTATGACTCTATTATGACTTGAGGTGGGTTTCTCTCTGTATCCTGACCATTATTCATTTCTTCAACCTATAGTTAAAAGTATTTGATCACCTGCCAATTAATTTCATTGCTGACTCTAGGAGCTTACTGTGTGCAAATTGAATGCTGCATTTCTAATGCTGCAACAGTGATTGCATCAATTGACTGATTCCTGAATGTAATCAGTCAAGTATTGCTTCCAGATGTTGAGGCTCTAATCTTTAGAAGTCTGCCCATAACCGCACCATCTGTTAAGCCTCCCTTTGTAAATATGCTCTTAAACCAAGCACCCAACCCCACCCTAATCCCCACCTCCTCTACTTTCAGCCTGAAGAAAGGCTCCGACCAAAATGTCACCTCTTCTTTTCCTCCTGAGATGCTGCCTGACCCACTGAGTTACTCCAGCATTTTGTGTCTTTCCGTCCACATTGCTGTTTATTTCGTTTGATTTATAGTTGGTTTAATTACCATGCCACGATTCCCCTTTGGTGCTAAGTGTAAGCCAATGTTACTATTGCAAAGCACTCTAGGGAATTTTAACATTGTGAAAGTAGCTAAATAGATAGAAGACGTCAATTTTTTGTTCTTCCCTTGTAGCTGATCACCAACGTCTTAATAAAAGTTCACCAAAGTTTTCCAGCAGCGGATTGTCAGCTTTGTGCAACTTCTCAGCAATTTGTAGGGAAATTGTCATTGAAAGCCTGCCTAAACTTTCTGATCTGGCACAGATTCAGTCATTTCATTAATTTTAGTGGGGAGCAATAGACGTACGGGAGCAAGGTAAATTACATTCATTTCCTTTTCTGATGTAACAGAGTTAATTTGAATTATTTCTTTGTTTATAAGTCTTTTCATGTGTTTTTAATTATTTTCATTATTTGGTAATAATTTAACATAGGTTTCGTGGTGGCTGCTTTGACAGTCCTTTAGATTGGGAGCGTGGCTTCATCAGTTAAAAAAAAAAGCATTTCCAATTGGGATTGAACCACAATAAGCAATACAAGCCAACAACGTCTAAGTTTGTATGAAATCAAGTCGCCAAGTTTGTTGGACTGAATCACACTGGGCGGTGATAACGGCATTCAGCACGGAAACCGGCCCTTCAACCCAACTCCCATATTTGTCCTGTATCCCTCTAAACCTTTCCTATCCAAGTACCGGTCTAAGTATCTTTTAAATGCAAGTTATTCAAGTTCTCTAACACATCTTAGCGTTGATGAAAACACAAAGTGCTGGTGTAATTCAATGGGTCTGGCAGCATCTGTGGAGGGAATGGACAGGCGACGTTTCGCTTTGTGTCACAAAGACACTTGGCGTCTTGCTCAAAATTCCAGCCTTTGTAGTTCTTTGTATCTCCAATTAAGCATGGGTTGTGCCTTCATGGGTGCAAGTACAATCTGCTCACATCATTCTTATTTTTTTCTGTGGCTATGTGAGACAAAAGCCGGACATGTATGAGAAATAAATACCACACCACACAACTAAACACCTAATAATACTGAGACTTTAACATTTAAAGCCATACATCATTTCTACTCATTCTGAAGCGAGCTTTCCCTTCTTCCAATGGTCTGTTCTTGCACTTGTGTGTAGGGATTATCAAGATCTTCTCATCGGCAATGGTTAAATTAAAATTGCAGAGATGGATACAACCAGGTAATGGTTATTCCACACAGCCGGATTTTGGACAAGCTAATAAATCCCCCTGCTCTCATCGCCTAAATTCCAAATGGAAAAACAATTCAGTAACAAGATGAGATTTTATTTCCTATATGTTGGTGTCAGCCAGCTTTACCTCACCAGGTCAAGAGTTATCCTGCACAGTCTTTTGTATTTGGAATTTAATTGTCCAAGTCCCTTTCTGTTAAAGGGATCAGCAAAAACTGTTAATTTGATCAATACTTAATTTTTTCACCTACAGCTCTTTTCTTCTGCTGAGTGGTGATAAGCAGTCAAAAGGGCAGTAGGACAAGTAAATTGTCAGAATTTTTTCCGCTCTCTTTGGGCCACTCCGCCACTTAGAGTGATGTAATTTATACCACAGTAGTGGCTCTCCAATTACCCTGTCTATTGCTGTCGACAGTATCTCACTATCTTTTAAATAGATCCAGCTTCAGTCGTCTAGCCAAGCAAACAGTACAAATGATGCCATTCCTCATACGGCAAGTCCTAAAGAGATAAGTTCCTTAAAGAGGGGCCCATTTATCAGCTGATACAAGCAGGATACTTACACGCTTGCTCTATTGTTTAGGCTCTTTTTCAGTCTTTTCAGATTCTGCACCTGACGGAGAGAGTGAATCTAGCTCGAAAGGAGAAAAATCAGCAAATTAAAAGAACGAAGGGATTAGCCGCTCTGTGTGTTGATGCAGGTGCCAATACTTCAGTATTATCCAGCAACAACAGCACCATTACAAATTGCAACAATTCTGTCATGGGGGAAACAAAACTGCTTTTTTATTTCATTTATAAGCAGGGTATTGCCTTCTCTCAGGTTTTTTAACATGTAATTTTGAACACAGTGTAGAAGGATTGTTCACTGGTAATGATTGCGTTCAAATCCATGCAGTCAATATAATAATTTATTTTGAAGTTGGAACTGCCAGATTGCTGTAACATGTAAATGAACTAGCAAAGGCCTTGACAGCTAAGTCAGGAGCAAGACGAAAAATAGTCATTGCAGTGCTTCGAGAACAGAAGACATAGGTTTAAGATGAGAGGAGGAAAGATCTAATAGAAACCAGAGGGGTAACTTCTTACACAAAGCCTGGTAGGTGTATGGAACGAGCTTCCTGAGGAGGTAGTTGAGGCCGTTACTATTACAACGTTTAAGAAACATTTAGACAGGTACTTGGATAGGATAGGTTTAGAGGGATATGTGCAAACGCAGGTAGGTGGACTAGTGTAGAAGGGACATGTTGGTCGGTGTGGGTTGAAGGGCCTGTTTCCTCGCTGTATGACTCTGTGATTCTATGTGTTCCTAAAAGAAAAGTTCAACACTGTAGCAAATATAATGAGCTGAAGTAGCTTCCCTGATTCCAGTGTACTTGTGAGTAAAACATATTGTAATTATAAAGGTGAGAGGCAAGTTGTATTTTTCTGGTTGTCATGAGGATCTGTAGTGAAATTTCTCTTCAGCACCAAGTATCACTAACAATTAGGTTGGATATATCCTTCATATATTTGACTTTGTAAGCAAAGTCTTATTGAATTGTTAGATGATCATTAACATGAATAAGGATCAAATTCATCAGTCTTATGTTCATGCTTAAAGTTAGGTGTTTTGGATAGCAATAGATACATGCTTAACATATGAAATGATCACCAGCTACTACACTGACATTGCAAAGTGGAATATAAGAACGTAAGGACATAAGAACAAGGGGTCATTATCTACTCGTGCCTCCGCTGCCTTTCAATAAAGTTATAAGACATCGGGGCAGGATTAGGCCATTCGGCCCATCGACTGCTCCGTCATTCGGTCATGGAATTTTTCATTCTCAACTCCATTCACCACTGAAGGGCCTGTCCCACTAACGCGACTTTTCAGCGACTGTCTTTGACCTTCAAGCACAAGCCGGATTGACCATCTGCGCACACACACCCACACACACCCACACACACCCACACACACACATCGCAAAGGCGGGGGCCAGGGAAAGCGGGGGAGCGCTGTGTGAAATTCACATCCGAGAGTATGCGAGAACTTCCCTCGAGCATGAAGGAGAGTTCCAGTGACTTCCTTTGACTATTTTGATTTATAACATTACAGTGCAATCACAGAAATGGGATCTCACTCATTTTCCTTGGAAATATCAGATATTAGAGGGGAAAAGATGCAAAGTGCTAGAGTAATTTTCAACTGAAATAACACACGGTGCCAGGTATTATACAAAGTTAGATCGTAGGATTAGATAAACTATATGCAAAATAGACATTTTGTTCCAGACTTTATTTGTTATTGTGCAGTTTGGTACCTCGTCAAATATTGCTCGGTTTTATTGTGCAGCGATGAAGGTAGAAATTGTGAATATGTTGAACTTTTCAACTAATTCAGCCATATTAATTTGTTAAAACAACACCTAAAACAAGAGGGTAATATTTTACAAATCAAATCCTGGAGAGTGTTCCAAAATGAAAATTATAATTAAAAAATGTCAGAAATATTTTGTGACGTGGGATGCGACTATTTTGATTTATAACATTACAGTGCAATCACAGAAATGAGATCTCACTAATTTTCCTTGGAAATATCAGATATTTGAGGGAAAAAGACGCAAAGTGCTAGAGTAATGTTCAACTGAAATAACACACGGTGCCAGGTATTATACAAAGTGCTGGAGTAACTCAACGGATCAAGCAGTATCTCTGGAGAACATCAATAGGTGACTTTACGGGTTGGGATCCTTCTTCAGACTTATTGGAGTGGAGGGGGGGGGGGGAGAAAGCTGGAAAAAAGGAGGGGCAGGACAAAGCCTGGCAAGTGATAGGTGGATACATGAGAGGGGGGGGATCAGGGGGGGAGGGTTGGATTGATAGATGGTTGAACAAATGTCAGGGATGAAAACACTAAAGGTGTGAGAAAAGGATAGAAGTGTTGGGAATAAGCGAGTTCGGTATTCCGAAAAACGCAAGGAATCATGGGATTTGTGATAAAGAAAAAGTGAACTAAGCGCTGGCCGTATAAACTGTGTACAAATTGTTAACTATTCTACCAATGAATTAATGTTCGAAACATTACACCTAGAAGAGATAAGACTCCTCCTGGCAGGTAAACCAGATCACTTCCACCTGACGTGGTCTGCATTATAGAATTATTACAAGTATAGGGTGCAAAAGTACTTTAAAACATTTTTTTTTTTAAACTGAGGTCAGGTAAGGGGGGATGAAAGCTGGAGATTTGGTATATCCCATTTACGTGATGCTTACAACAAAGTATTTGTTTTTCTCTTTTCCCTCTTTCTCTTTTTTCTTCTTTTTTAGGGTCTATTTTTTAACTATTTTTTTTTAAAATTTCTTTCTTATAGGGTTTGTTCTTTTTTGTTGTCACGTTTTTTACACTTTCACATTTTATTCCTTCACTTTCTCCTTTCTCTCAATCTCATCCTTTCCCTTTATTAGTGTAAAAAATGACGGAGTACATTAATTGTAATAAGATATACGTGACGAGTACTAATGTAATTGGTTGTAATGTAATGTACTTCTAATAAATAAAAATTAAAAAAATATATATATATAAAAAAAAGAATTAATCTAGAATTCTGTCAACTCAATAGCTTCCTTCCTTAGGTACACAAAAATGCTGGAGAAACTCAGCGGGTGCAGCAGCATCTATGGAGCGAAGGAAACAGGCAACATTTCGGGCTGAAACCCTTCTTCAGACTGATAGGGGGTGGGGAGAAGAAAGGAAAAAAGGCGGAGGAGGAGCCCGAGGGCTGGGGGAGGGGAGGAGACAACCAGAGGGCTGATGAAGGGGAGGGGACAGCAAGGGCTAGCAGAATTGGGAGAATTCAATGTTCAAACCCCCAGGGTGTAGACTGCCCAAGCGGAATATGAGGTGCATTTCCTCCAATTTCCGGTGTTGCTCGCTGTAGCCATGGAGGAGACCCAGGACAGAGAGGTCAGATACGGAATGGGAGGGGGAGTTGAAGTGCTGAGCCGCCGGGAGGTCAGGTTGGTTATTGCGGACCGACCGGAGGTGTTCGGCGAAACGATCGCCGAGCCTCCGCTTGGTCTCACCGATGTAGATCAGCTGGCATCTAGAGCAGCGGATGCAATAGATGAGGTTGGAGGAGATGCAGGTGAACCTCTGTCGCACCTGCAACGACTGCTTAGGTCCTTGAATGGAGTCGAGGGGGGAGGTGAAGGGACAAGTGTTGCATCTCTTGCGGTTGCAAGGGAAAGTACCCGGGGAGGGGGTGGTACACGAGGGAAGGGAAGAATTGACAAGGGAGTTACGGAGGGAGCGGTCTTTGCGGAAGGCAGACATGGGGGGAGATGGGATGATGTGGCGAGTGGTGGGGTCACGTTGGAGGTGGCGAAACTGATGGAGGATCACTTGTTGTATGTGACGGCTGGTGGGGTGAAAGGTGAGGACTAGGGGGACTCTGCCCTTGTGAGTGGGGGGATGGGGAGAGAGAGCAGTGTTGCGGGGTATGGCAGAGACCCTGGTGCGAGCCTCATCTATGGTGGAGGAGGGGAACCCCCGTTCCCTGAAAAATGAGGACATTTCGGATGCCCTGGTGTGGAACGCCTCATCCTGGGAACAGATGCGGCGTAGACGGAGGAATTGGGAGTGGGGGATGGAGTCCTTACAGGAAGCAGGGTGGGAAGAAGTGTAGTCCAGATAGCCATGGGAGTCGGTAGGTTTGTAGTGGATGTCGGTAAGAAGTCTATCACCTGCGATGGAGATAGTGACGTCAAGGAATGGTAGGGAAGTGTCGGAAATGGTCCAGGTGTATTTGAGTGCTGGATGGAAGTTGGTGGTGAAGCGGATGAAGTCAGTCAGTTGTGTGTGGGTGCAGGAGGTGGCACCAAAACAGTCATCGATGTAGCGGAGGTAGAGGTCGGGGATGGGGCCCTGGTACGCATTGAACAAGGATTGTTCTACGTACCCGACAAAGAGGCAGGCGTAGCTGGGGCCCATGCGTGTGCCCATAGCTACGCCTTGTATTTGGAGGAAATGGGAGGAGTCAAATGAGAAGTTATTCTTGGTCTTGGTCTGCTGTTCACACACTACTCACACAGTCCCAGTTCTAGTTCAGTTCATTAATCTGCAATTAAGAGTTATTAAAAAAGTTAAATAATTTATTATTTTCATTTCACTATTTACACGCAAAACTCTGGAGTAACTCAGCGGGACAGGCAGCATCTTTGGAGAACAGGACTAGGTGATGTTTTGGGTCGAAACCATTCTCCAGAGATGTTGCCTGACCCGCTAAGTTACTGCAGCATTTTGTGTGTATCCCCATTGATGACTGGTGCTTGGCTTTAACCGACAGCCACTGGATAAGGCGAGAGGTGCAGCTGACGGTCCCCGGCCAGTCGGGGAATGGATTCCTCGGGAGTTGGAGGAGAGTTGAGCTGGAGTTAGCAGTTCTTCTCTGCACTGGCTGTAAGCCTGGGGATGCCACTGTTCTGGGCTGGTGTCCCGTCAGTCCAGGGTCACCCGGACATCTCCGGCCGCCCCCAGACAGGGATGGGACACTCAGGATAGGATGGGGATGTTCCAGTAGCAATTCAACAGCACTTGCAGCGCTGAGACCCAGCGGGTTCGATCCTGACTATGGATGAAACGCAGGTCTGTACACACGCAGCAGCTCAGCTGCCGAGAATGTTTATCTCGAGTGACCTATGACCTGGGCATGCGCAATACCGAACTCGCTTATTGTGAAGGCATAGGAAGGAATGTATGGGGAAAGGAAGGGGTGGGGGTAAAAGGGTGCAAGTCCATGTGGGGCACAAGGAAAAGGGGGGGGGGAAGGGGGGGTGGAAGAATAGGGATGGAATTGAGAAGTTACCTGGTTCAATACCTTTGGTTGTAAGCTATCCAAGCGGAATACGAGGTGCTGTTTCTCCAGAATGGCAAGAGGAGATAAAATAGTTAGCCACTGGGAGATCAGGCAGGCTTTAGTGGACTGAGTGCATGTGTTCAGCAAAAGTCTACACTTGGCCTCTGATGTAGAGGAGACATTGAAAATACCGGGTGCAGTAGATGAGGTTGGAGGAGATGCACATAAACTTCTGTCTCACCTGCAAGGACTGCTTGGGTCTCTGGATGGAGGTGAGGGAGAAGGTATAGGGATAACTGTTACATCTCAAGTGATTGCAAGTGCAATCTGTTCCCATTCCAAGTCCTTTTCACCTTCTACAAGGACCACTCCTTGACAACTCCTTGGTTCATTCATTCCTTCCCACCCTCTCTCACCTTCCCAAGTACTTTTCCCTGCAACTGCAGGAGAAGGAACATCTGTCCCTATACCTCTCCCTCACATCCATCCAGGAACCCCAGCAGTCCCTCCAAGTGAGGCAGAGGTTCACATGCATCTCTTCTAACCTCATCTATTGAATCTGATGGCCTCAATGTGGCCTCCTTTACGTCAGTGAGACCAAGCATAGACACAGCAACCATCTTGCCAAACACTAGTGCTAAGTCAACCTTGTGGAATTCCAAGTTGCTAGCCAATTAATCTCCTTTTCCCATTCCCATACTGACTTTTCTGTATCTCCCAGTTGCTAACCATTTTCATCCTCTTCCTAATTCCGCACTCCATTGCCAGAGTGAGGCCTCACACAACTGGAGGAACAGCACATCATATTCTGCCAGGGCATGGACACTGAATTCTCCAATTTTGGATAACTTACCAAACCCCTGCCGTCCTCCTTCCAACCCCATCACCCCCCCTCACTTCCACCTGGACTAGCACCCATTTCTCCCCCTCTCACCTTTTGCATTTTTCACTCATAATTGCCTTGTGATTCTGTGAATATCACTGTATTTCCATGACGCAGCCCAAACCATCGCACAAACGAACTTCCCTTCCATTGACTCTATTTAGAGGGTCACACTATCAACAATATCTCCAGAATGCACCTTATTTTGAATAATGGAGCCCAGCACCAGCCACATCCTAGACATTGGGAGCAGGAGGAACTCAGCAGGTCAGACAGTATCTGTGGAGGAAAATGAACAACATTCGACCCGAACGTTGATCAGTCTGACGAAATGTCCTGACCCTAAATATCGTCTGTCCATTACCCACAAATCCTGCCTGACCTGTTGAGTTCCTCCAACACTTTGTTTTTTGCTTAAGATTCCAGCATCTACAGTCTCTTGTGTCTCCTAGGGTTTGGACGCGATGTAAAAGAAAGGAAAGTGCCGATTCGGGACCTCCGACGTCGGAGTTTTGATTATCAGGATGAGAGGGCCTGTACATCGGGCCGTCCGTAGCGTCGACTACGGAGGGTTTATGGCCCCGACCACGGGTGAACAAGGGAGGAGGACTGGCTGAACTTTGTTGCCTTCCACCACAGTGAAGAATGCTGTGGTGGATGTTTGTGTTAAATCTTATTGTGTATTGTGTGTTCTTTTAAGTGTATCGTTGCTGGCAAATTCATTTCACTGAACCTTCGGGTGCATGTGATGAATAAAATTGACTTTGACTTTGATTTTGACTTTGAATTTGAAAAGAGGAGGTGAGAAAATAGATAGAAATAAAGAGGAAAAGTGTCACATGTAAAGACCAGTTTGTTTGAATTCTACCTTCAGCTTGATCTTGGGTGTGAATGGTATTGAGAACGTGTATGGTGTGCTGAGGGCATTGTTTTACTTTTATAAATGTACTTTATTCATAATATATACAGTGCCCTACATAATGTTTGGGACAAAGACCCATCATTTATTTATTAGAAAGATTAAACGAGACTTCCGGTAGCGCCATGGAACACTAAGGGCGCTGCATTGAGCTCCTCTCCCGTAAAATCGCTAAAAAGCCGTTTTAAAGTCGGGACCGATTCTAAAAATAACTCACCGGAGCTGCTTGGCGTCGCATAAGGGTGACATCATCAGAAAACGACGCTAAAATCGGTAAAAATCGGGACTTTTAAATGAGAAGAGAGAAAAGCTCACGAGCACCCAAGAAAACTACTATAAGTCTCCAGCTTGAAAAAGTTTTGGATACCCTGCAAACAACAGAAGAAGGCTCAGAAGAAGAGTCTTACAGCCAAGGATCTGTGCTTGAAATGGCTGCAAAAGGAGAAAAGAAGGAGAAGGAGGTAAAGCAAATGCTTTTAGATATAACTGCTACAATTAATACAACACTGGAAAAGATGCAGAGTATGGAGACTAAGATGCAGAGTATGGAGACTAATATGGAGATATTCTCTCATAAAATTGATGGTGCTTGTGCTGAGTTAAAGGAGCTGAAGAAGCAACAGAATGAGTTTGATAAAAAACTTAAATCAGAATTTGTTAGAATCGAAAATGATTATAATAAGAAATTTACTGGTGTAAATGATAAGATGGGTGACCTTGATGAGAGAATGGAAGAGATGCAAAATGACATGAAAGAGATGATTACGGAAATAAATAGTTTGAAAAAATCAAAGAAAGCTGAAGAAGAAAAGCTTGCAAGAATGACTGATAAATGTTTGGATCTGGAAGCGAGATCGAGAAGGCAGAATTTGAGAATTGTTGGAGTAAGAGAAGGGCGAGCAGGACATGGATCTCAAACACATACTTTCTTTGCTGAATTACTCAAAGATGTTTTTAAACTGCCGGAAGAATCAAGAATAGATATCGTTCACCGAGTTGGACGTGTCTCAAGAGACATAAATGCTGCTCCAAGACAGATAATTGTGAAATTTCTCGACTTCTCTTCAGTGGAATTTATACTGAATAAGATTGTCCATCGGGAGAATTTGACATATCGTGGGGATAACATTCAATTTTTCCGTGATTATCTTCCGGAGGTCGTCCAGAGAAGGAACTTGTTTACACAGACAAGAAACATACTGAGAGGAATACCCAAGGTCAGATATGGGGTGGTCTTCCCAGCAAAAATGAAAATTACTTATAACGGAACTGAGCGCTCATTTATGGATCCCGAAAAAGCATTTAAGTATGCAGAAGATATCGTAAGAAAAGCATCGAAAGCATCGGAAGAAGAGGTCGAGGAGGTGGAAGATTGAATTTCTTAACTTTTAAGATAGAGTTGGAACTGGCTAAGATGGTGGATTTTTCCAGACAGTTACCGAGCTTATCTGTCTGGAATGTGTATTTGAGAACATTGTCCATGTTTCACCTTGAATGAAAAGCTCAAAGATAAACAAAAGGACGTTGAAGATACAGAAGTAATGAAGGAATTTATAAGGGACATGGACGAGATAATATTAATACTAACTGTTGATTTAAGAAAATATCTAACCATTATATTCTAATTATAACTAACCAACTAATTTAACAAATTTAATAATACTAATTATTTGTGAGTGCATGTAGTAAATAGGAACAAATCATGAATAAACCATTGCTTATAAATAGTAATTAACTAAAATGTCTATAACATTACTAACGTATTTTTCTTGTGTGGGAAGGAGTAAGGTGCAACATAAACTTGGAAAAGATCCAGGAATGAGGTTTTGTTTAACCCCTCGGTACCTGCTTGTATGGTAGTTGGTTATATAAATTGGAAAGGCATAAATACTTATAGAACTGAGAATATGTTGTGTTTTATATATATATATATATATTTTTTTTTACTTTTTTATATTTTTTCTCTGAGTCTTTTTGGTTTTTACTAGTGCTAGTTTGATAAATTTAAATAAGAATAAACAAGATATGAGACGGTCAGTAGCTTTTTATGAGGTGTTAATAAGGGATTGGAGTTCATTGTAAAACAACACCAACGGAAGTCCATACATTTTTCGTCACCTTAGGTGGCTATTTGTCTTTAAGGTATCTTTTCTTAGATACCTTAATTTCACTTTTTTTTTAAATCACTATACAAATTTGTATTTGCTTAGTTTTTTTGTAATCAACTTTAAATCACAATTTTTCTTTCTTTATCTAAGGTACTTTTGGAGAAGGAGATGTAATATAAACTTAAAAACTTGGGATGACCACCCAACACCCAGAATTCTGAGGTATTTGTTTGCACCATATGATTCAAGAATACTACTTTGATATACAATGCAAGACGATAGACAAATAAAGAATGGAGGAATCACATTCTGTAGTTGGAATATAAGGGGTGCCAATGAACCAATAACGAGGGGTAACATTTTTGCTCACCTCAAATCTTTGAAAAGCGACATAATTTTTTTGCAAGAAACCCACATGAAACAGCAAACACAAATGAGATTAAAGGCGAAGTGGATAGGTCAAACATATTATTCGTCATTTACTTCTAAATCTAGAGGTACGGCTATTCTTATTCGAAAAGGTATACCTTTCAAATTAAAGAATACTATATCAGATAAAGAGGGAAGGTACATCATAGTTTCGGGAGAAATTTATGCAACCCCAATAACTATGATAAATATTTACGCTCCGAATTTTGATAACCCCCAATTTTTTGATAAAATTATAGATATAATATTAGTTTAATTACCAAAATGTGATAATAGGGGGGGATTTCAACTGTGTTTTAGATCCATACTTAGACAAATCAGTAAAACAAAGGAGGAGTAATTTAAAATCTAAGACTAGTGAACTTCTAAATACATATATAAAAAATACTAATATAGCAGATGTATGGAGATCTGCTAATCCAGTAGGAAGGGAATATTCGTTTTACTCTTCGGTACATAAAACATATTCAAGAATTGATTATTTTTTAGTGGATATGAAATTAATGCCATATACAATTAATCCAACATACCACATTAGTAGTATTTCTGATCACTCTCCGTTGACTTTTTCAGTAAAATTTGAGGGAATGCCAAGTAAAAACTTTTTTTGGAGGTTTAATACACATATTTTAAATGACTTACAAGGTTATCAATACTTAAAACAACAAATGAAATTATTTTTGGAGATAAATGATACACCAGGTACCTCGCCTTCTTTACTATGGGAAACTTTTAAAGCATTTATTAGAGGAATTATAATTTCATACGAAATTTTTCAAAATAAAAAGAATAAAACAGAACAAATGTTGCTAGAACAAGAAATTAGACAGTTAGAGTTAGATAATGCTAAAGACTCCACTATAGATAAACCTAATAAGATAATATTACTGAAATTTAAACTTAATCGAATTCTCTCGGCAAGAGTAATAAGATTATTCCAAATTACAAAACAGGAACATTTTGAGTTTGGTGACAAACCACATAAGCTGTTAGCGCGCCAACTAAAAAAACAAGAAAAAGAAAATACTATAAATAAAATTAAATCAGAGAATGGTGAATTACTAATACTACCTAAAGATATTAATAAAAGATTTGCTCACTTTTATCAAAATTTATATACATCAAAAACTAAAATAGAAGATAGTAAAATTAATTTTTTTTTGATAATTATAATCTTCCAAAACTTGACCTTTTGGAACAAGAGGAACTCAGAGCGCAAATTACAATCGAAGAAATAGGTGAAACAATAAAATCGTTGAAAAATGGTAAGACACAGGGACCAGACGGTTTTAGTAATGAATTTTATTTTAAAAATTCATGAGATAACGACTCCCTATTTATTTAATTTATATACTCACGCTTTTAAAGAAAATAAACTACCTGAAACATTAGCAGAATCAACTATCACGCTTATTCCAAAAAAAGATAAAGATCTAGAGGACCCGGGCTCATATAGAGCTATATCACTTTTAAATACAGATCAGAAAATGTTAGCAAAGACTTTAGCCAGAAGACTAAGCAAATATATTGGTAAATTGATAAACCCTGATCAAACGGGGTTTATACCCAAAAGAATCAAATACACAGGACAAGATGTTAAGAAGTCCCTTGTGCCAATAGGTGGGGAGCATTTCACGACATTCGTTGATTGTTGAGAGTGGTAGACGCTCAACATCGGGGGGGGGTAACCTTCAGGACAGTTGGGCACAGGACACATCATCAGTAGTGTACCCTTGCATCACTGGGTGTTTCGGCCTTTTAACACTATACACCCTCCACAAGGGCGGCCCGCTGCAGGATGATCAACCCTCAGCGCATGTCCCGTGTCAAACCGTCCCAAAGATTCACCCCGACATACTTGGGGCCCAGCATGGGTCTTTCCGCTTGAGCCAAATCCACCGGCTGCTTCTTTCAGCCGCCTCTGAGAGTGATCTTATGGTCTTCCGCAGAGCCTGACCGTGGATTCCAAGCTCCTTCAGCAGTCTGATGGTAGATGACGCAACAAATCCTCTGCATCCAACTTCAACTGGATAGACTTTGGTGTTCCAGCCACGCTGCGTTGCCTCTGCTGCAAGCTCTGCGTAGCGCAGCTTCTTACGCTCATAGGCCTCCTCAACAGAGTTCTCCCATGGAACTGTGAGCTCTATGATGTAAGCAGTCTTCTGTGAAGGGGACCAGAACACCAAGTCTGGCCTGAGGGTGGTGGAAGCAATTTCAGGTGGAAAAATTAGTTGTCGGCCGATCTAGAGGACCCGGGCTCATATAGAGCTATATCACTTTTAAATACAGATCAAAAAATGTTAGCAAAGACTTTAGCCAGAAGACTAAGCAAATATATTGGTAAATTGATAAACCCTGATCAAACGGGGTTTATACCCAAAAGATATTAATTTAATAATTTGAGACGCTTGTTTAATATAATGTACTCACATAAAGTGGAGGAAGAAGATATATCAATTATTTCTTTGGACGCAGAGAAAGCATTTGATCAGGTAGAATGGCAGTATTTATACAAAGTATTACAAAAATTTAATATGGGAGAGAATTTTATTACATGGGTGAAATTATTATATGATAAACCGATGGCAAGAATATTAACCAATAATATGTTATCTCAAAAATTTCAATTATCAAGGGGTAATAGGCAGGGATGTGCTTTATCACCCCTACTATTCGCCCTTATGATAGAACCTTTGGCTGAAAGTATAAGAAGTCATCCGAATATTCAGGGTTATAATACTAGGGACTCAAATAATAAAATTTCATTATATGCAGACGATATTCTGTTATATATAACAAACTCACAAACGAGCATACCAAATTTATTAAACTTAATAGAGGAATTTGGGTCCTTTTCTGGATATAGAATAAATTGGAACAAAAGTGAAATCATGACGTTAAAACCTCAAGAATCTACACACTTACTGAAGTTCCCCTTTAAAATAGCAACAGAAAAATTTAAATATCTGGGTATTCAGATTACTAGAAAACATAAAGCTTTATTCAATGCCAATTTTATACCTTTAATAAACAAACTTAATATAATGATTAAATTTTGGAAAACTTTATCATTAATAGGTAGAATAAACGCTATAAAAATGATCTTTCTACCACAGTTATTATACCTCTTTCAGTCTATACCAGTATATGTACCAAAATATATATTTTTTAAATTAAATTCTAATATTACTAATTTTGTTTGGGACTATAAATCACATAGAATTAAAAAAGAACACTTATGTAAACCAAAAGATGTCGGGGGACTTTCACTCCCTAATTTTCTGTATTACTATTGGGCAATACATATTAAGAATATAATTTACTGGTTGAATAGTTCTACCCAACAGACAGAATGGATAAAAATGGAGAAAGAGGATTGTTTGCCTTGTAATATAGGAATGATCCTCTTCTCCCTGAAAAAAATGAACAATACAATATATAAGAAGAACCCAATTATACAGGATACAATAAGAATATGGAAACAAATAAAATTATCCTTAAAATTAAGAAACCTATCATTGTTAACACCAATAGCGAATAATCCTTTATATAAACCATCTCTTATGGACAAAATATATAATCAATGGGAAAGTTTAGGAATTAAGAGGATCGGGGACATGTATGAAATGGGAGATTTACTATCATTTCAACAATTACAATTAAAATTTAAATTGAAAAACAATCATTATTTTAAATATCTTTAGATTTGCAATTTCTTGAAGACATACATACAAGGATATCAAAAAATAATTCCTGATTTATTGGAAGAAGCAATGAATATTAAAGCTGATACACAAAAATTAATATCATATTTATATAATAGTATTTTAAATATAGATTTACCAGCGACAGAGGTACTTAAAGAAGAGTGGGAACGGGAATTAATGATAAAAAATTACGAAGGTTACATGGGAAAAGTATTTGACATACATTCACAAATGTTCGATTAATGCAAGACATAATCTAATTCAATTTAAAATTTTACATAGATTATATTACTCAAAAACAAGATTAAATAAATTCTATCCAAATATATCCCCCACTTGCGATAAATGTTTAACCCAAGATGCAACTGTAACACACTCTTTTGTTTCCTGTATAAAACTTTATAGATTTTGGAGTGATATTTTCGAAATGTTCACAAAATTATTTAAGATAAAAATGGAACCTAATAATGAATTGATTATATTTGGGGTAATGGAAGATGGGAATAAATTGAATCCATCTCAAAAATTATTTTTAAATTATGGTTTAATAATACCAAAAAAATTAATACTTAAATTTTGGAAAAATACACCAATACCAATGCTCAAAACATGGATTGCAAGTATGTTGGACACCGCACATCTTGAGGAAATGCGATTCCTCCTAAAAGATAAATTTGACCAATTCACAACGAGTTGGTCTCCATTTGTCGTCTTTTTGGAATCATATGGTGCAACACAATTGTAAAAACGAACTCGTGACTTGGCGAGGGATGGTCAAGATTATAAATAAGATCTCCTTACTTCTTTTTTCTTTTTCTTCCCTTTTCTTCTTTTATTCTCTTTTTCCTATTTTCTATTCTTTAACTTTCTTCTTTCACTTTCTATTTTTCTTTTCCACACACTATATATCTCACATTTTTCTATACCTCATTATCTAATTTCTTTTTCTTTTTCTTCTTTATTATTAAAAAAAAATAAGAATCTGTACATAAAATGTATTATGAAAATATGATTGTATACAATTGTACTTACTTCTAATAAAATAAAAAATAAAACATTTTAAATAAATAAATTAATAAATTAAAAAATTAAAAAAAAAAAAAAAAAGATTAAACGAGAACTTACCGTTTGAAGTTTGATCTTTATTTTATGAGAAGTTGGAGTGAGAGACGACGTGAAGAACCCGCCAGCATGCACGCGCATCCATCTTCTTAGCAACTGTATGAAACCACAGACACTTGAACCAAATTAAGCTATAGAAAGATTAATAACCCTTGACTTACCGAATGACATTTATGAGATTCAGGGTTGGTAATGATGGGCACGTCATCTCTCACTCCAACTTCTCATAAAATAAAGATCAAACTTTAAACGGTAAGTTCTCATTTAATCTTTCTATTTTATTTTGGTCTCGTTGTGAGACTACGTGAAGCCTTTGAAGTTCTGTGGTTTCATGCAGTAAACCAATCTGTATGTGAACACACTACACAGATAAACCATAAAAGGTAAAAAAAAGCATAGGCCATTAACACTTGATGCTAACTTTACATACATGTATATCGCCCTTAACAGGACCACAGTCCCATTATTTCGGAGTTACAGACAAATGTCTCATGTAGCACTGCCCGAATTCTATCTGCAAATTGTCCAGATCTGTTAAGCGGTTTATTATAAAACATCCGAAAGGTGCGTTCATCTGACCATCCTGCTGTTGCAAGAATGTGATCGAGGAACATCCATTCTATTGGCTGCCGACGTGGCTGCAGCCCTGGTAGAGTGAGACTTGAAAATATCAGTATTCGCTCCCGCTTTCAACAGCGTACACTTTATCCTTCTTGAAATAATCTACACCGACACTCACTTGTGTGGCTTTTTATAACTTATGAAGAAGGCTTTTCCCTCATATCGAAGGTTTTTAGTAACCTCAATGTACTTCTTCACATAACTAACAACACGCAATCTCCGATCTGGTGGGTATGCTGCCAGTTCCAACTTGTACCCAACCACGCCTGGCCTGCTCTGTTTTATGAGATTATCCTCATAAAATATCACCTTCTTGTCAGTTACAACAGAGTTATCCAGACAGAGTTTGTGCAAAGACTGAGCTCTTTGCACTGAAATAAGTGCCATAAGCATCACTAATTTATGAGTGAGCTGTTCCAATGTCAGTGATGCAGCTGGTGTCAGTTTGTGAAAAAACTTAAAACTGATTTCACATTCCACACTTCTTTGTATCTAGGCCTTGGAGAATTCATATTAAAGACACCTTTCATAAAGTTTGACACCAATGGGTGAGTGCCAATTGTTTGTTGTCCTTCCCCAAGCACTAGGTACGATGATAAGGAGCAGTGTTAATTGCGCTATAACAGCTTCTCAAAAAACAAAACTGAAAGAAATTCCAAAACATCAGCTACTTCTGCCTTAAAGTAGTTCACATGTGCATCCTCACAAAACGTTTTCCATTGTTTTATGTAGGTTGAATCCTGCCTCCTTGTGCCATCTCGCCAAGCTGCAGTGATCACGTCAACTGTCCTGCTGAGTAGTCCATTTTGCTCGAAAGGTCCCCTTAAATCCTGCAAATTAATAAATCAATGCGATCATGCAGTGGGTGAGGTGCCCGAGTGACAGGCTGAACTAACAATTGTTCGTGTCTGTGAGCAATCAAAGGAGCTTCTTTCAGTAGTCCTTTTAACAATGGAAACCATGGCTGTGTAGGCCAATTTGGTACTACCATAATTCCTGATGCCTTGTCTTGAATTATCTTTTGCAACCATCTTCCGATAAGGCAGAATGGGGGAAAAGCATAAAATGATAATCCACCCCAGTCCAAAGAAATTGCATCCACTGCTTCTGCCCCCAGATTGGGTTGCCAGGTTACATACCTTGGTACCTGGTTATTAAGTCGTGAAGCAAACAGGTCAATCTCAGGTGTTCCATATTGTAGATCAGTAACTCATGTTATGAGTCATACTTTGTAGCTTCGCCCACTAGTTTAACAGAAAGCCTCACTGCCTTTCACTCTCACTTTTAGAGTAACGTGCTAAGATGAAGTTACCTATGCTGTAACGTTAATAAAGTCTTTGGATCTTAACCACGGTGTGTGTCTTTGGTTATTCCAACAGCAGATGCTCAACATGGTGTCAGAGTGTACGGACTAATTCCTTGCTTAATTATATTACTTTTATTTTAGTTTGTTGTTTTCTCCGGTGATATTGCAATGGCTTCTGCTCTCAGAAAACCAGAGATCCTGGTGTTTGATGAGGACCTTGCAGAACGGTGGCATGTATTTGTGCCTGCCAGATTAAGAAGAATTGACGCTCACCCTACTGCTGCTCCCGGTGTTCGAGCGTCAATTCTTCTTAATCTGGCAGGCACAGAAGCTGCTTAACGTGCCAGAAGATTTCACTATGGACCGGCTAGATTTGACCTGGCTGGTGTCCAGATCGCTCCTGCTGAATCGATCCGAGACCCTGACTGCCTACTACGCAAATTCCGACAGTTATGTGAGTTACGTACTAACTTGGTCATGGAGAGGCATTTGTTCTTTTCCCGAAGCCAGAGACAGGGAGAACCTGTGGAGATACATAGATACATAGAAAATAGGTACAGGAGTAGGCCATTCGGCCCTTCGAGCCTGCACCGCCATTCAATATGATCATGGCTGATCATCCAACTCAGTATCCCGTTCCTGCCTTCTCTCCATACCCTCTGATCCCTTTAGCCACAAGGGCCACATCTAACTCCCTCTTAAATATAGCCAATGAACTGGCCTCAACTACCCTCTGTGGCAGAGAGTTCCAGAGATTCACCACTCTCTGTGTGAAAACGTTTTTTCTCATCTCGGTCTTAAAGGATTTACCCCTTATCCTTAGGCTGTGACCCCTTGTCCTGGACTTCCCCAACATCGGGAACAATCTTCCTGCATCTAGCCTGTCCAACCCCATAAGAATTTTGTACGTTTCTATAAGAACCCCTCTCAATCTCCTAAATTCTAGCGAGTATAAGCCAAGTCTATCCAGTCTTTCTTCATATGAAAGTCCTGACATCCCAGGAATCAGTCTGGTGAACCTTCTCTGCACTCCCTCTATGGCTATAATGTCCTTCCTCAGATTTGGAGACCAAAACTGTACGCAATACTCCAGGTGTGGTCTCACCAAGACCCTGTACAACTGCAGTAGAACCTCCCTGCTCCTATACTCAAATCCTTTTGCTATGAAAGCTAACATACCATTCGCTTTCTTCACTGCCTGCTGCACCTGCATGCCTACTTTCAATGACTGGTGTACCATGACACCCAGATGTATGTCAGTGCATTGAAGCACATTGCCAATCGATGCGATTTCAGGGATATATGTGATAGCCTTGTCCGTGACCATCTGGTTTATGGTGTCCGCAATGATAAATTACGCGGCGAGTTACTGCGGGATGCTGAGCTTACTCTAGAGACTGCTGAATACCACTGTCACATTGCTGAAATGGCTGACGCTCATACAAAAGTTTTAGGACACTCTGCTGGTCGTGAAATTAATGTTGCCGGTATGTCTTATCAAATCTCTCATCATTCTCCTCAAGTGCCCAATACCTCTGCCGTGAGATTAATAGACAATTGCTTTAACTGTGGGGTTCACATGCTGCTGTCTGTGGCCGTTGCCCTGCGTATGGAAAATTATGTTGATTTTGCAACAAAATAAATCATTTCTTCAAATGCTGTCATTCACGTAGCAACAGAGTTCAAACAAGACAATCTGTTAATTCACTTGCCGTGAAAACTTGCACTCAGAATGCTCTCAACCATTTGGATTTGCAGGCTACTGCTGGCGAAGGTTTTGACTTTGATGTACATTCCTTGTCTGATTTAATGCATAAACAACTAGACCCCAAGGTCGCTTTGCTCGTTAATGGCAAGAACTTTTATCTGAAAGTTGACACAGGCGCCAGATGCAATGTTATCTGTTTCGCTGTGTTTTAAAAGTTATGAAAAATAGAGACTGTCACTCCAAAGGCTGTCTCCCTTATCCCATTTGCAGGAGGTCCAGTGAACCCTATCGGTCAAATTGAGTTACGCTGCTGTCTTAACTCACGTGTCCACAACCTGAGTTTCTATGTGGTTCATGAGAATGTGCCGTCTCTACTGGGTGCCAACGCATGTCAAGACATGGGTCTAGTCTCTTTCAGCCCTTCTGTTTGTCATCTGACTACAGCCTGTGACTTTAGCCAACAAATCCTGACACAATACGAGATTTTGTTTGACGATAAGCTGGGCAGGTTGCCTGTCAGGTATACGATTACCATTGACCCTGAGGTAATTCCAGTTGTCCGTCCAGCTCATAAGATTCCCCATGCTCTGCGGGATCATGTTCAAAGTGAACTTAACAGAATGGTGTCTCTAGGTGTGATTGCTCCCGTTGCTGACCTCTCGGATTGGGTCTCCACCATGGTCGTGGCAATGAAGTAGAATAAAGACGAAATACGGATTTGTATCAATCCTAAGGACTTAAACAGAGCCATTAAATGACCTCACTATCCCATGCGCACTGTGGACGAGATTGCAGCGCAGATGGGTGAGGCAAGATGCCAAGAGTTCATTCTGGCAGATTTCGCTGGAACACAACTCCTCCAAGTTAACCACTTTCAGCACTCTGTTCGGGTGATACAGATTTCTTCGCATGTCTTTTGGCATAAGCTCTGCTAGTGAAGTATTTCAACAAGCTATGGAGCAGTTGTTTGCAGGCTACCCATGCTCCATCGTAGTGGATGACATCCTCGTTGCAGGATGAACTGTCAAAGAAAACGATGCTAATCTGACGAAGGTCCTGGATTGCGCCAAGGCCATCAACCTCAAGCTGAACCCTCAAAAATGCAAATTCATGGTAAACGAGGTGAAATACATAGACCATGTGTTTACTAAGGACGGCCTAAAAACTGATCCAGCGAAAACCAGTGCTATCAACGAGCTCCCAGCGCCCACAGACGTACTCGGTCTGCAGAGATTCCTTGGCATGGTTAACTAATTGAGCAAATTCATTCCGGACATCAGCAAAATATCAGCCCCGTTGTGCAAACTTACACACAAAACACTGCTTGGACCTGGCATGAGCAACAGCAGAGGGCATTTGACACTATTAAGCAGCATGCTCCTACTCTCGCTTACTTTGATCCTAAACAGCTGGTCACACTGACTTGTGACGCTTCACAACATGGATTAGATGCAGCATATCTTCAAAATGACGGTAGCGGCAATAAGCCTGTTGCCTATGCCTCGCGCACTATGACTGACACAGAACAACGATGTGCCCAAATTGAGAAAGAGCTGTTGGCGGTTGTTTTCGCCTGCAAGAAATTTAACGACTTTATCTTCGGACATACGGTCACGATTGCAACTGACCGCCAACCTCTGATCAGCATCTTTAACAAACCGATTCATGCCTCTCCTGCCCTTACAGCAGATGTTGCTGCAGCTTCCAAAATATGACATTGGTCTGATCTACAAACGTGGTAAGGATACACATGGTTGACATTCTCTCGCCTGCATCCCGGAAGACCTGCAAGGATCCCCCCTCGCCGGATGATGACTTTATTGTAATGACTGTGTCTTTTATTCCCAAGTCCTGTGTGGAGGACTTGGTTGCCCACACTGCTGCTGACAGTACTTTACGATCGCTTGCCTCCGTCATTAAGCACGGCTGGCCAGACAAACACTACAACGTTCCACTGCCAGTTTGGCCTTTCTTTGCCATCTGTGATGAACTAGTGCTGCAGGATGGCATTATTTTAAAAGGACACAAGGCTGTGGTCCTTGCTTCACTGCACAGCAAGTATTTTAACGCTGTCCACGCAGGGCACCCAAGCGCTGAAGCTACTGTCCTACGGGCAAGAAGCATGTTTTACTGGCCTGACATGGCCGAATACATCACCAAGAATGTGGCATCCTGTGTAGTGTGCAACAGTTTGGCACCTCACCAACAAAATCAACCACTTCTTTCACATCCGGTTCCTGCACTCCCGTGGTCTACAGTGGCAACTGACATATTTGAGTGGCATGGCAAGCAGTACCTGGTATTCGTCGATCCGTATTCAGGATGGTTTGACATTGATTTACTTAGCAGCCCCACTTCTCACGGGGTGGTTTCGAAGCTTGCTCGCCATTTTCCAGTTCACAGAGCTCCGTGCTTACTGTTATCTGATAACGGCAGTCAATTTACCAGCCAACACTTCAAGGAATTTGCTGCACGCTGGAATTTTCATCACATTACCAGCAGCCCTGAATATCCACAGTCGAATGGACTGGCCGAGCGAGCTGTCAAGAGTGCCAAACAGCTCATGGAACGTTCGTACAGAGCTAATTCCGACGTGTTCTGGATCTACTCAACTTGCACAACAATATGATCAGCCATGATCATATTGAATGGCGGTGCAGGCTCGAAGGGCCGAATGGCCTACTCCTGCACCTATTGTCTATGTATCTTTTGCGACCCCATTTTGGGTTCCCCTGCTCAACGTTTATTGTCGATGCAGACCAGAGCCACGGTGCCTGTGGCGGATCAGGCATTGATCCCACAGGTGGTTCCACCTTCGGAAGTCCACTCCAGGTTACAACAAAAGCGTGACATTCAAAAACAGTGGTATGACAAAACAAGTTGGCCACTGCCACCATTAACCAAGGGGCAGGTGGTTTGTTTGCAAACTGACAAAGGTCATGACCGTATCGGTATAATATCAGGAATTGCTTCTGAGCCACATTCATATCTGGTCAGTGCCCATGGCGGCACCTACAGGCGTAACAGACAACATATCCTGCCTGTGAATGAGCCAGCTCCACCA
The DNA here is from genome assembly GCA_038087875.1 of Malacoraja senta. NCBI lineage: Eukaryota > Metazoa > Chordata > Chondrichthyes > Rajiformes > Rajidae > Malacoraja > Malacoraja senta. Next base: position 5,714 of record JAXLNO010000880.1, on the reverse strand, counting down.
CCGTACTATCCCGACCATACAAGTGTACTTCCATCCCAGCGGCATTAATCCACCTACACCAGCACAACAACCCGCTTCTGCAAAGGCTGCTTTGCCAGTGGCGACGCTCCCTCTGCCTGTGCCACAGTCTTCTGTTTCATCAGCAGGAATGCTGGTTCAGTCTCCGTCACCTGTGAAGCCACCCGCTCTGTTCCCAGTGGAGGAAAATCAGAGATGGTCTTTATCGCACACGTGCTGGTCGTGTTTGCAAGCCCACGGGCTATGTTTGACTTTCCTCCAGCTTAATAATAATAATAATAATAATAAATTTTATTTATGGGCGCCTTTCAAAAGTCTCAAGGACACCTTACAAAGTTTAACAAAGTGTAGAAACATGTAAGTGGAATGAAATAAATAGTAAAGACATCACGAGTACAGAAACTAAAGCCAGAATTCAATCCAAAAACCAAAATCCAAAAACACAATATGGAAGAGAGAGCAGCGGCTGCTAAATTAATATCAATTGCTATGCATGCCTTATTTAGTCAATGGTTTTGTACTGACATTTAATTCTTTAAGAGGGAGGATGTAGATCAGTGACTCATGTTATGTTGTGACTCACTTTGTAGCTACCCCCACTAGTTTAATGATATGATACGATACGATAATACTTTATTGTCAGAGCGAGTCTGAAATTTGTTATGCATCACAGAAGCAGAAAGCCTCCCTGCCTTTCTCTCTCACTTTTAGAGTAACGTGCTAAGATGAAGTTACCTATGCTGTAATGTTAATAAAGTCTTTAGATCTTAATCACGGTGTGTGACTTAGGTTATTCCAACAGCAGTAGCTCAACACATATCGAGATATTATCTTCTTGAACACTGACTGATTTAACATCCATTCTGTTCGTTCTTTGAATGTTCTAGACCTTGTGTCTGCTTCTACAGTATCTACCTGGCAGGTGAGCAGTTGACACCCATATTCTCCTATCTATACACCATGCCCAAATGGACTTCGCCAGAGCATCACATGATTGAGACCTACAGCCACCCATATGATTCATATATGTTACTGTTGTTGTGTTGTCCAATTGTAGCCTGACATGCATATCATGGTCATTCCCACAATATGTTCTTAATGCATGGAATGCTGCTAGCATTTCCAAATAGTTTATACTATTTGGCCAAGTCGCAACTCTTCCTCATTCCACCTACCACCACAACTAGAGTTGGTGTCAGTTGCACCCCAACCCTGTCCACTAGCGTCACTTTGTAATGTTATTGTGGGTTTACTAGGTAAAATGAAACCTGAACACTCGTGTGTGTGCTCAATCCACCACTGTATCTCTGATATCGACTCTTTGGTCAACCTCATACATCTATCAAAATGCCCTTTATTCAATCTTGGAGCGAGAACCTTCTCAGAATCCAGATTTCTATAATGCATGGCCCCATATTGTGTGGCTGGGAAGGCAGCTACCACCTTGCCTATCACCCTTGCAACCTGCCGTATAGTAGGCTTCTCATTTTTAAGTAAACATGTGCATGCCTCTACAATATTCTGTTTCTTGTCTGTGGGTAGGGTCACAGACATATCTGCAGAGTTGATGACAAAACCTAGATATGTAAGATTTTGTCGGCTCCAGCATGGACTTTCCTGGATGAATAACAAACCCTAGATTTTCTAGGAATGCCTTGGTTGCTGAAACAGCTAACTCTGTGACACATGATGTCTTCCCTACAATGAGAATGTCATCTATAAACCCCATGACAACATGCACTTAAGATCTGCGTAGGGCAAAGACTGGCTTTAGAATCTTCGTAAATAGCCGAGGGGCTGAACTCAACCCATTAGGTAGAGCCTTAAATTGCCACAACTGGCCCTGCCAGATAAATTTCAGATATTTCCTGTGACTCTCGTGTATTGGTACTGAATAGTATGCATCTTTGAGATTGATTGAGGCCATAAAGCAATCCTCTGTAATCAGCTGTTTTGCTGAATGAAAATTATCCATCTTAAAATGGTTATATTCCAAGCACGTGTTCATACTAGCCAAATCAAAAATGATTCGCTATCCTCCACTTTTCTTCAACCTTGAGAAGATATTAAAAATATACTCCTCTTGTTCATGGACAGACTGCTCAATCACACCCTTTTTTGTGTAATTTCTCGATCTCAACTTGGATAGGCACAGTTTCCTCTTTAGACCGTATGTACGGGAGTCTTGGCTTCTCTTGCCGTGGAGGAAACTGGTCAGAAACTCAATATTATATCCATTTATGGCTTGTAAAATGAAAGGATCAGAGGTTATCTGTCCCAACTTGTTTTTGAACAGTCTCAATCTACCTCCGACTTGAATATCGTCAGCACATCTCATGCGACTGATGAAATAACATTCACCTACCTCAACGGCCTTAGGCGGGGTTGATCAAAAGAGTCAGCTGACCCTAGATTTTGTTCTGTCCCCCCCCCCCCACCCCCTTTGGCTCTGGCATCGTGGCCTGCTGGGGGACGAGACTGAGCATGTGGCCTCCATGCTGAGCGCTGTGAACCTGTGCCTAAAAAAGGCCTCTGGCTCTGTCTTAATTGTGTAGGCCTGGTGCTCCAACCAGCCTCAGTGTAGCGGTTTCTGCCGCTAGCTTGGTAGGGATGATATGTGTCGGTGGATGGGAGTCTTACCCACAAAGGGTGTATTTACTACACCCACAGCAGCCTTGAATTCCTCTTGCAAGTCTTTTACTTGCTTGCTCAAATCTTCTCCAAAAAGGTACTTCGCACACTGCACATTACTTGCCTTGCACAAATGAGCATATTTTGGGTTGATCTCAGGCAGGGCCGGCCTTAGGAGGTGCGGGGCCCAATTAGGAACAATTTTGGTCAGCCCCAGGTTCCCAGCCAAGGTCTGTAGATTCATAGAAATATAATTAAAGTCTATTATAGACTTTATATCTCTATGGTAGAATGGAAAGTAATCAAAATGTGCGCTTAAAAAGTGCCTGCGGGTTAATGGGCCAAACAGATCTAAGCTACATTTTAATATAAAATTGCATACATGTAAGCCTACAAGTAACAAACAAAATGTGTAGATCACCTCTGAAAAGTACATAGTTACAACACCACTTGTTTTAGTGAGTGTGAAATGAAAAAAACAAGTAATTTAGTTAAATAGATCCTGCGAGGAAGGGAGGGAGGGAGAGAAGGGAGGGAGGACAGAAGGAAGGGAGGGAAGTAGAGAAAGGAGGGAGGGAAGGAGAGAAAGAAAGGATGGAGCGAATGAGAGAAGGGAAAAGAGAGAGGAAGGAGGGAGGGAAGGAGAGAAGGAAGGGAGGGATAGAAGGGGAGGAGAGAAGGGAGGGAGAGGGCCGGCGGCGGGAGCAGTTGCCGGGGTCCAGGCAGATGGGTATGAGCTGAGGCCAATGTTTGTAAACGTTGCTCCAACCCCCGGCCCGGCCCTCTCTGTATTGTTCACCGCGTCTCCCCGGGGACAGAGAGGGGGGTAGCCGGGGCTGTGTGCGTGAAGCACGGCGACTGGAGGGGCGGGAACGCTGCGGTGAGCGAACGACCCACCTCCCCCGCTCCCCCTTCTCCATTCCCCCTCACACCCCCGTCCCCGTCTACCCCTTTCTTCCCCCTCCACCTGTCTACTCTCTCTCCGCCCCTCTCTCCCCCTCCACCCGGGGTAGATCTACCCGAGTCGAGAGTAGATTACTCTGGCGCCCAATTGGGAGCAATCGGTCCAATCGGCTTAAGGCCGGCCCTGATCACAGGTCTTATACCATCCTTGAGAACACAATTGAGCTCAAACTGTGCATTACACAGAAGTGCTAAGGCGTCATGCTGCAATTCAGACAGCTGAGTTCCATCCACCGACCTCGCAAATGCAGTAATCCCTCTTGTGAGAAATCTCTGAACTCGCTGGAGTTTTATGTCTTTTGATTTTGTTTTGCCATTCAGATTATCCCAAATGGTGGCATTAACCTTCGGAACATCCAGTGTCTGGCAGTTATCAGGACTATGAAACATATAAGATTGTTAAGGGCTTGGACACACTAGAGGCAGGAAACATGTTCCCGATGTTGGGGGAGTCCAGAACCAGGGGCTATAGTTTAAGAATAAGGAGTAAGCCATTTAGAACGGAGACGAGGAAACACTTTTTCTCACAGAGAGTGGTGAGTCTGGGGAATTCTCTGCCTCAGAGGCCGGTGGAGGCAGGTTCTCTGGATGCTTTCAAGAGAGAGCTAGATAGGGCTCTTAAAGATAACAGAGTCAGGGGATACGGGGAGAAGGCAGGAACGGGGTACCGATTGGGATGATCAGCCATGATCACATTGAATGATGGTGCTGGCTCGAAGGGCCAAATGGCCTACTCCTGGGCCTATTGTCTATTGTCTGTTGTCTATTGACTAGCATACTTTCCAGCAGTGTCCTGCATGTTCTTCTCATTCAACTGATGAGAAGTGAAGTAACCAATGCTACTTGCCAGTTCTTCCTCTAACGGTTCTCCTATCCCAGAGGGGATGGCAAATTTTGTCACAAGTGCCAGCAGCTCCTTTTTAGACTTGAGTTGAAGCATCTCATCCACTTGTGAGGGAATTCAAGTTCATTGTCGACTTCCCTGCAGTCAGGGTCTACCACGTAATAATCCTCAAAACTCCCCTCCTCAGTGGGAGATATCATAATGCAACCCAGGACCAGGTATTGCCGTCACAGACATCTGACTGGAACTACCGGTATCAGTCGCCTGTGTGCGGAACATTCCCTACGACCAGACTCTCAATCAGGTTTTCTAGTTTTGAGAGCAGACAGATAACATCCTCAATGGATGTTGAGGCAGTACCTTCCTGCTGAGTATTGTCCGTCTGTGGAATTCTCTGCCTCAGAGGGCGGTGGAGGCAGGTTCTCTGGATACTTTCAAGAGAGAGTTAGATAGGGCTCTTAATGATAGCGGAGTCAGGGGATATGGGGAGAAGGCAGGAACTGGGTACTGATTAGGGATGATCAGCCATGATCACATTGAATGGCGGTGCTGGCTCGAAGGGCCGAATGGCCTACTCCTGCACCTATTGTATATTGTCTATTGTCTATTGTCCTTTTGGACATTTTTTGCTGTTTTGACCTTGGCCTTCCACGAACTCGAGTTCGACAAGCTGCTCCCTTTCGTAACTGCTGCGGAGGTTGCTGTGCAGCCGCACATGCCAGCGTCTCCGAGATTGATACCGACGGCCACCAACCTCTCCCGCCGCCGCGGTTATCTGCCGCTGACTTTTCAGCTGACTTTTCAGTTTCCCCTTGGTTTTAGGCTTCTCCATTCTTGGGACCAGCGTCAAAAGCGACAGTGCCTGTGAAACTTACCTTCCGACTTTAATGATGTATCACAGGGAAATCCCGACGTCCATTTCCCCATCCGAATCTCACGCCATGCGTCGACGTATTGATGCGCATGCGGGCTGGCGGGTTCTTCACGTAGTCTCAAGACGAGACTTCAAAATAAAATTGCCTCTGTACTCCACAACTTGAGATTTGTAATAGAAAAAATCACGTGGTTAAAGTGCACATTGTCAGATTTTAATGAAGGCCATTTCTATGCATTTAGGTTTCACCATGTAGAAATTACAGCTGTGTTTTTACATAGTCCCCTAATTTCAGGGCACCATAATATTTGGGACACACGGCTTCATAGGTGTTTGTAATTGCTCAGGTGTGTTTAATTGCCTCCTTAATGCAGGTATGATGAG
>JAXLNO010000879.1:0-48665 GCA_038087875.1 Malacoraja senta | reverse complement strand
ATTAGCATGTTACGGTTCAGTTTCAATGGGAGAATAATCCCAAGTATGGCCCAAGGTCATGTGTACACAGAGGGTGGTGGGTGCCTTGGACCTGCTGCCAGGGATGGTAGAGGTGGCATGTAGAATCAGGGCCTATTTAAGAGGCTTTTGGATCAGTACATGGATATGTAGGGAATGGAGGGATATGGATCACATTCAAGCAGAGGTCAGTTTAACTTGATGTCATGTTCGGCATGGGCGTTGAGGGCTGAAGGGCCTGTTTCTGTGCTGTACAGTTCTACGATCTGTGTTCTTGGTTATGATGGTGCCATTGTAGACGGGAACGTTATATAAGAAGGGTGCCTATATTGCAGTGCTATTAGCATCACCAAATACCTATTGGAGGTGGAATGGGGGGAAAAAAACACAGTGGAAATTATTTCCTCTGGGTGCTATGCAGAGTGAAATCATACAGCAGTTTATAAAATATTGGTTTTATGGAACCTATTTATAAACAAAATAGGCAGAGGATTTTATTGGGAAATAATATAGCCCAAATCACATAAATTACACAGCATAAGCTGGAAAATTATATTTATGTGTATATCTATATTACTAAATGTATGATCTTGACCGCTTTTGACTCGCTGTAGCGTGATTTCCGAGAGAACGCTGCCACCTACGGCCGTCATTTTTGGCCACCTCGCTCAGAGCCCCCCTCCCCCTTCCGGGACCGGAGGATTTTTCCCATCGATGAAAAATCATAGAGATATTAATGTTTTTAAATAATTTGCCATTCTCTCTGCTGCCCCTGCTGGAGGGAGGGGGGGGGACTATAAAACCAGGAAGTGTAGCACCTCACTCAGTCTCTGCCAGACCCAGGAAGTGAGAGGGTCACGGCTCTCTGAGCTCTGAATAACACTGAACGCACGTCTACTCAACGGTGAGTCCCCTCAATGCGGCTGTAAAGTGGCTGCTGCCCAATTGTTTGCCTTGCCTTTTTTTTTTTTAAGTTTGTGTTCACAACATGAATTTTGGTTGTCAGGTGGGTTCTTGGTGTCCAATTGTTTGCCTCGCCTTTTGTTAAAAACAAGTTTGTGTTCACAAAATGAATTTTGGTTGTCAGGTGGCTGATTGCTGCCCAATTCGGCCTGCAACACCCATACTAGTGCAACAGAAAGCCCCCCCCCCCCCCCACCCCCCACTGGCGCGCAATATTGAAAAAAAAAGAGAGAGAGAGAGAGAGATCAAATTACTGGCTTAATGATTAGTCTGAATGTTATCACTTTTGCATATGATGTGCAGTCTAAAACATACCTCTGTCTTTTCCATCATATGTCTGCGGATGGCATATGGTTTAAGGGCTCAGTGGTTCTGGTTCAGAGTTGCTGCCTTACAGTGCCAGAGACCTGGGTTCGATCCTGACCATGGGTGCAGCCGGTACGGCGTTTGTCCTTCCTGTGACCGCGTGGGTTTTCTCCGGATGCTCCGGTTTCATCCCGCATTCCAAAGACATGCACGTTTGTAGGTCAATTGGCTTCTGTAAATTGTCCCCAGTGTGTAGGTTAGAACTGGTGTGTGGGTGATTACTGGCCGGCACAGGCATGGTGGGCCGAAGGGCCTCTTTCCACGCTGTATCTCTAAAATAAACCAAACTAAGCTTACAATGTAGTGATTTTACACTAAACCAAACACGAACTATTTGATAAGAAATAGTGAAACCAAAGAAACAGATATTTTGCCTCCTGCAATTGCATGGGATTGTGTGACACAATTGGGAATATTAGCTGAGGCTGGAAGAGTAGATCAGGGAGTCACAAAGGGAATTACAGTATCCCTTTGAAATGTTGATTGAATGAATGAATGAATGAATAAGTTTATTGACCAAGTATATTCACATACATGGAATTTGCCTTGGTGCTCTGCCCACAAGTGACAACATGACATACAGTGACAGTTAGGAATGACACATAAAACATTAAACATTAATAACAAAACATTATAGATTAAACATGTGAATTAAATAAAATACCAGAGCAAAAGGAGGCTACAGATTTTTGGTTATTGAGTAGAGCTACTACTGTGGGGAAAAAAAGCTGGTTTTACAGAAGTAGAGAGGGGTAAATGTGTCCGGTGATGGAGTCTTGTTTGAGTGAGGAAATATTTGTGATGGATAATTTGTTGAATGAAGTGGCTGATGTGGTGAAAGGTATGGACTGGGGGATCTCTGTTCTTGCTCTGTCTAGGAGGAGAGGGGGTGAGAGCAGAGGTATGGGAAATAGATGAGATGCAATCAAGAACTGTCCATTTTGGTACAGGGAAAGCCCATGGTTCTGGGGTAGTGTAGAAATCAAATGAATTGCTTTTTGCTCCTTTTATTTGTAGTAAAATTACTGGAAGATGGAAAGGGCTGCTCTGGAAAAAATTAGCATTTTATCGAAATATTACAGACAATTAAATCCTGGTACATCAACAAAATAAGCCTAACATTCTTACTGTAGATTGGCTAAAAGAAAAAATGCTGAAAATATATTTGTTGAAATTTGTTGAAATATTGGCTTCATAGAAGGAAGCAGAGGGTGATGGTGGAAGATTGCTTCCCAGACTGGAGGCCTGTGTGGTGTGGCTCAGGGTTCGGTGCTGGACCCATTAATGTTTGTCGTCTATGGAACAGGTTCCTGGAGGAGGTGTTTGAGGCAGGTACTATTGCAATGTTTAGGAAACATTTCGACAGGTACATGGATAGGACAGGTTTGGAGGGATAGGGGCCAAACGCAGGCAGGTGGGACTAGTGTGGATGGGGCGTGTTGGCCGGTGCGGGCAAGTTGGGCCAAAGGGCCCGTTTCCTCGCTCTATGATTCTATGACTCTATTTGTTATGTATTTGTTAAAAAATGCAGTTTCACTGGTATGTATGTTATTCCCGAAACGGAAAAGAGAGATATGTAAGCATTTCACTTAAGACTAAAAAGGAAAAACAAAGAGGAAATAATTTGTCTTAAAAACACAGAGAAAGTGAGGTTTTACCTAAGAGTTATACTTTTATTATCTCCATAAATAACACTTTAAAAGCCCATTTATCTCTTTTTTTTTTGTTTTGTTTATATCAAAAATAATTTACAAAAACCAAATGGTGGTAACACACCCACCATGATAGTACAAAATCACCAAATTAGCTCAACACTAAATTTTCAAGCAACTATGTTACAATACTTACAAAAATACTAAATAACTACTGTACAACTATGTCCCGCTCTAACACCACCCGGGCGCGGACGTAACCCCGGAAAAGGGGCAAGCATCTGGCTCGGGCGAAGCCCTCTTCCGCCTGGCGCCGTGACTCGCGGATGGCCAGCTTGGCCAGGCCTAGGAGCGACCCAACCTGGACATCTTTGGCCCTGCCCACTCTCTAGATCCCGTCACTAGTCCTCCGGTCGCTGACAGCAGAGCAGCTCCTCACCCTACGGACCCTAGGTGGAGTGGCGGTGCTCCTTGCCCCACTTATCTCATTGGTGTTGGTGGGACCTTGGCACACTCCGCTTGAGAATAATCACGCTTGTGTGAAAATTAATTTGTTGGCTGTGAAATGCTTTTCGAATAAAGGACATGAGAGACTGCAGGAGCTGGTAACTTGAGCAGAGAACAGACTGCTGGGGAAATCAACAGGCCAGGCAGCGTGAATCTGAAGAAGAGTCCTGACCTGAATCGACGTCTGCCTATTTCGCCTCCACTGGCACCGTCTGACCCGCTGAGACCCCTAGCAGTCTGTTTCTTTGCAGCAGAGAGAAGTACTTACAATTATATTATGCCTTTCCGACCTCGTGATGTGGCAAGACTTACCACAGCTAATTGCAAACTTCTGATTTACAGTAACCAGCAAGCTGTAGGAGCTACGACAACCTTTTTCATTTGTTCAGTTTAGTTTAGGGATACAGCGTGGAAACAGGCCCTTCGGTCCACCGAGTCCACGCCAACCAGCGATCCCCAACATACTAACACTGTCCTACACACACACACACACACATTTGGGACAATTTACAATTTTATCCAAGCCAATTAGCTTACAAACCTTTACGTCTTTGGAGTGTACCAACTCCTATCAACAATTAGAGAGCGGCCCTGATCGACCTCATTGGAGACCCTCAGACTATCTTTGATCTGACTTTACTGGACTTTATCTTGCACTAAATATTATTCACATTATTCACTTGATCATGTATCGGTTCCGTGGACGGCTCGATTGTAATCATGTATTCTCTTTCCGCTGACTGGTTAGCACGCAACAAAAACTTTTCACTGTACCTCGATACACGTGACAATAAACTAAACTAGAACTAAACGCAAACTCCTTGAAATGTAACATGATGGCGATCAGATAATCAGTTTTAATGCTGTTTATTGCAGCATGAATACATATAAAGGTGAGTCAGCATCTGTTCTGCTAACTGCGTGGAAATTATTGACGCATTCTTTGACGGGCTGTAATTGACATCTCTTCAGATAACTTTCAAGGTACGAGCCGCAGATCTGCACAGATGCTGATGGAAGAGAAATCGCTTTGAAAGAGATAGCAATAAGAAGTTGGTGAAAGTGACTTTTAGTGCTTTTTTTGTTGACTTGTGCAGCTCTAGTTTGCAACTGAAGCATGTCTCCGAAGAGCAGAGAAATCAGCCCTATTTTGAGTTGTGAGATGAGTGCATCATGCAAAGGATGCTGAATTCAGGGTGTTAAACTAATGAGTCAGAGTCGGTGCAGCTATCGCGAAAACCAGTTGCTTACTTGAGTTTAGTTTAGAGATACAACGTGGAATCAGCCCCTTCGGCCCATCAAGTCCGCGCCGACTAGTGATCCCCACGCACTAGCACTAACCTACGCACACCAGGGACAATTTACAATTATGCCTCGCCTATTAGCCCACAAACCTGTACGTCTTTAGAGTGTGGGAGGAAACCGGAGCACCCGGTGAAAACCCACGCAGGTCAGGGGGAGAACGTACAAACTCCGTACAGACAGTGCCCGTAGTCAGGATCGAACCCGGGTCTCTGGCGCTGAAAGACAGCAACTCTACTGCTGCACCACCATTCTGCTTTTTGGACTTTTGATATATTTTCTTCATAATCTACACCAACTCAGGAAGAGAAGCCATTGACATCTTCAGAGGGGCAATTAGGGATGACCAATAAATCATGGCCTGCAAGCAATGTTTATGTTCTATTGAAGAACAACATATAAATATAAGGATAGACACAAAATGCTGGAGTAACTCAGCAGATCTGACTGAACAAAGAAGTGTCTCCACCCGAAATGTCACCTCTTGCTTTCTTCCAGAGATACTGCCTGACCCACTCAGTTACTCCAGCATCTTGTGTCTATCTTCGGTGTAAACCAGCATCCGCAGTTCCTTCCTGCATATAAAAATAAGGCTTGGAGTTGAAGCGGTAAATTCCAGGGATTCTCAGCAGCTGAGGCAGCATCTGCGGTGAGAGAATCAGAATTATCATTGCAGGTCAAAGACTTTCAACCAGAATCATGGAGGCACAGCTGGTAGAGTTGCTGCCTCACAGCACCAGAGATTCCGGGTGCTCCGGTTTCTTCCCACATTCCAAAGTCATACGGATTGGTAGGTTAATTGTCCTCTGTAACTTGCCCCTAGTGAGTAGGCAGTGGATGTAAAAGTGAGAAAACATAGAACGAGTGGGAGCAGGTAATCAATGGTTGACATGGACTCAGTGTTCCTGCTTCTCTGCTGTATCTTTCATTCAATATTCAATCAATCAATGAAATTTGTTTTCATACGTTATACAAGCTGAATTAGGCCATTCGGCCCATCAAGTTTACTCCGCCATTCCATCATGGCTATCTATCTTTCCTTCTTAACTCCATTCCCCTGCCTTCTCCCCATAACCCCTGACTCCATTTATTTTGCAAAAATGGTCACCATTGGACCGGAGATGCAATTGTTTTCTGGGTCGCATCTCTGGTCACTCTGCGGCCTAACACCGTTGAGCTGGAGGCCTTGCTCGGGACTGACTTTGGGCCCCAACCCACGTGGACTTACCATCGGAGTCGATCCCTTGCCTGGGATCGCTCCAACCATGCCATGCAGACTTTAACATCAAGGGCTCGCAGTCTCGGGAGAGATCGAGTCGGGAGCTCCAACGACACAGAAGGTTCGACAGCCCCTACTCGGGGTCCACTGGCTACGGGAGTCAAGATCATCCCGTCAACGAAAGGCTCGAGGCCCCCGACCACGGGAGAACAAAGAAGGGAAGAGATTGAACTTTTTTTTTCACCTTCCATCACAGTGTGGAATGTGGAGGAGTCACTGTGATGGATGTTTATGTTAAAATGTATTTTGTGTGTTCTGTTGGGTTTCATTTTTTTGACTGACTTGGCAAATGAAAATCCTCGTATGTTACAAAACATACTTGGCTAATGAAGTATTATTGTATTGTATTGTATTATATTGTATTGTATTGGAGATGGCGCCGTGCGGCAAAGTGATTCTAAGGGATTATTCTCTTATTGAAACTGAACTACAAAATTCGTGAGTAAGATGTGAAAATGAGAGGAAAGCCAGGAAGTATGTTCTTTAGTTAGAGGGTGGTGAACCTGTGGAATTATTTGCCACAGAAGCCTGTGGAGGGCAAGTCAATCGATATTTTTAAGGCGATAGATAGATATTTTTAAGAGATAGTTAGATTTTTGATTAGTACGGGTGTCAGAGGTTATGGGGAGAAGGCAGGAGAATGGGATTTGGAGGGAGAGATAGATCAGCCATGATTGAATGACAGAATAGACTTGATGGGCTGAATGGCCTAATTCTACTTCTATCTCTTATGACCTTATAGTTTTCACTAGTTAATGCGCAGAATAATAGTTCAGAAAAAAGGCGATATATAAGGAAAAGCTGTAAAGTGGCTCAGCGAACCAAATGAGATGGAGATGCATTCCTAGTAAAAGTGCTTGAGGTGAAGTAAAATCTGAACCAGCGTGTTTAAGGTCAATAATGACTTGGTGTGAGTTTGGCCCATGAAGACCTTGTTCATGACATGAGTTCATAATGTGCCGTGTCAGCACATCCCAGGGTGAGCCGGAGTTGTACACGTGAGTTAACTGCACTGACCTGTAGCGTAAATAGCACACATAAGACAACTATATTTAAAAGGACATCGCATTCAGCATAAGCTGACACACTGATATTCCCTCAGTCCATTGTACATCTCAAAAAATAATTGGTGTAAGAAGGAACTGCAGATGCTGGTTTACACCGAGGATGTACACAAAATGCTGGAGTAACTCAGCAGGTCAGGCAGCCTCCCAGAGAAGTAATGGATGACAATAATGTGTTGCTGTGATCTGACTCGGTATTCATTCTGGAGGTCCTGGCTTTATTTTGGGGGTGGCAGTAGAGTTGCTGCCTTGCAGCGCAAGAGACCCAAGTTCAATCCTGACCATGAGTGCTGTCTGTACGGAGTTTGTACGTTCTCCCTGTGACCGCGTGGGTTTTCCCAAGGTGCTCCGGTTTTCTCCCAAATTCCAAAGTCGTGCAGGTTAGTACGTTAATTGGCTTCGGTAAGGATCGTAAATTGTCCCTAGTGTGCAAGACAGTGCTAGTGTACGGGGATCGCTGGTCAGCGTGGACTCGTTGGGCCAAAGGGCTTTGATTCCGCGCTGTATATATAAACTAAACCAAACTACATTTTGATTAAGGCTTTTTTTTTGCTAAATTTACCAGCGTATTAATCAAAATTAGAAGAAATTGAATAATAGAAATGCTCTTGAGGAGTTGCAACAAGGCAAGGGAGTATACAGTTCATGAAAAGATATTGAGAAGTGAAAGAACAGAGTGATCTTGGAGTGTCACCCGCAGATATTAAAGGTTACAACAAAATTAAATGGTTGGTGGATTAGAGGGAGGTGCTAAAAAAGCTTACTACCTGAAAGGGTGGTAGGGGGTGAATCCCTCATTATATTGAATAGTGAAGGGCCTGGATAGAGTGGATGTGGAGAGGATGTTTCCACTAGTCGGAGAATCTAGGACCAGACTCCATTGTCTCAGAATAAAAAGACGCACCTTTAGAAAGGAGATGAGGAGGAATTTCTTTAGTCAATGGGTGGTGAATCTGTGGAATTAATTTCCACAGACGGCTGTGGAGGCCAAGTCAATAGATATTTTTAAGGCGGATATTGAAAGATTCTTGATTCGTACGGGTGTCAGGGGTTACGGGGAGAAGGCAGGAGAATGGAGTTGAGAAGGAGAGATAGATCAGCCACGAGGAATGCAGTTGAACAGAGGGATCTAGGAATAACTGTGCATAGTTCCCTGAAGGTGGAATCTCATGTAGATAGGGTGGTAAAGAAAGCTTTTGGTGTGCTGGCCTTTATAAATCAGAGCATTGAATATAGAAGTTGGGATGTAATGTTAAAATTGTACAAGGCATTGGTGAGGCCAATTCTGGAGTATGGAATACAATTTTGGTCGCCTAATTATAGGAAGGATGTCAACAAAATAGAGAGAGTACAGAGGAGATTTACTAGAATGTTGCCTGGGTTTCAGCAACTAAGTTACAGAGAAAGGTTGAACAAGTTAGGTCTTTATTCTTTGGAGCGCAGAAGGTTAAGAGGGGACTTGATAGAGGTCTTTAAAATTATGAGCGGGTTAGACAGAGTGGACGTGGATAAGCTTTTCCCATTGAGAGTAGGGAAGATTCAAACAAGGGGACATGACTTGAGAATTAAGGGACAGAAGTTTAGGGGGAACATTAGGGGGAACTTCTTTACTCAGAGAGTGGTAGCTGTGTGGAATGAGCTTCCAGTGGAAGTGGTGGAGGCAGGTTCGATGTTATCCTTTAAAAATAGATTGGATGGGTATATGGACGGGAAAGGAATGGAGGATTATGGTCTGAGTGCAGGTAGATGGGACTAGGGGGAAGTATTTTATTTTTAATTAAAAAAAAAATTTAAAAAAATGTTCGGCACGGACTTGAAGGGCCGAGATGGCCTGTTTCCGTGCTGTTATGGTTATATGGTTATATGATTGAATGGCGGAGTAGACTTGATGGGTTGAATGGCCTAATTCTGCTCCTATCACTTATGGACATGAAGTTATGAATGAAAACGGACAGCCCATTGCCGATTGCAAATTTAAAGCCATTAACTCTGGCAAATGTGGAGACCAGAGAAAGAACAGTTCTCACACAAAAAGAAAGCTGTGTCTTGAAGCTTACAATTAAATTGGGTTGTTTGAGTCATCTCACCGACCGAGACCGCACCAATCAGCGATCCCCGCGCATTAACACTACCCTACACACACTAGGGACAATTTTAGATTTACACCGAGCCAATTAACCAACAAACCTGTACGTCTTTGGAGTGCGGGAAGAATCCGAAGATCTCGGAGAAAACCCGCGCGGTCACGGGGAGAACGTACAAACTCCGTAGAGACAGCACCCGTAGTCAGGATCGAACTCGGGTCTCTGGCGCTGTGAGGCAGCAACTCTACTGCTGCGCCACCGTGCCACTTGACATCATATTCGCCACAGACATTGTGGGCCGAAGGGCCTGCTCCTGTGCTGCACCATCCTATGTTCAATGTTCTATGTTCCATAGCTTTCCTCTGATTCAATCTGCTTCCAGCTCTTGAAATCCACTAAAAAGAGGAGACATTTTAAATTGGGTGAAATTCTCCTGGGGATTTGTGCTAATAATGTGTCTGATGTGTGATTAGTTAATCATCAACATCACACTTGTGTTGGTGTACACCCGACAGGGAAACATGCAGATTATTCCCTCCCAAAGAACAGTTTGCTAAATCCTCCTCTTGCAAATGTATGACATTCACTTAAGTGCCAGCTGAGGTGACGGTACACATTGTTTTTCTTTCATTTCCAACAGCAAAAGAGTATTAGCAATCGGAAAATAGATGAAGTAGAATTAGAATTGAAATTGGGATTGATTTATTATTGTCACGTTTACCGAGATACTGTGAATAAAATTGTTTGCATGCTGTCATGGGACGGCACCGTGGCGCAGCGGTAGAATTGCTGCCTTGCACCGCTAGGGACCCGGGTTCGTTCCTGACTATGGGCGCTTGCCTGCACAGAGTTTGTACATTCTGCCCGTGACCTGCGTGGGTGGTCCTGGATATATGTCGGCTGCTTTCCTAAGGCAACGGCATGTGTCTGGGCGATGATCTGGGGGAGGCTGGTCTGCATGATGGATTGGGCTGCGTTCACAACTCTGCAATGTCTTGCTGCCTTTGGCAGTGCAGTTGTCATATGCCAAGCTGTGATGCATCTGGATAGTTTGCTTTCTGTGGTGCATGTATAGAAATAGGTAGGAGCTTCGAGATTCAACGTGGAAACAGACCCTTCGACCCACCAGTCTATGCTGTTCATTGAATCATCCATTCACACTAGTTCAATGTTATCCTTCTTTCACATCCGTTCCCTACTCACTGGGAGCAGTGTCCAGAGGCCGATTCACCTGCAAACCTGCACATCTTCGGGATGTGGGAGGAAACCGGAGCATCCTGCGGAAAGCCACAGGAGAACGTGCAAACTCCGCACAGGCAGCACCCGAGGTCAGGATCGAACCCGAGCCTCTAGCGCTGTGACGCGGCAACTTCACCAGCTGCATCACTGGCATGTTGAAAGCTCTCAGCTGAAAGAATATTTTCTATGAAGTTATTTTTCAAAAAGGATCAGCCATCAACTTGCAAAATTCAGTGAGCAGATGACATGCAGAACATAAGTAGTTTTGGTGTTTAACAATGTTTGTTCACATTGCATCAGATTGCATCAGATGGATACTTCAAAACCATCCATCCTTGTGATTGGGTCCTCCAGAGCTCATGTCCAGTATTATCTCGTATGACCCTAGTTCTCTGACTAATTTCACTGTCCTTCTGATTAATTTTACTGATTATATGCCTTGTTACCACCTTCCCTTCAGCTAACAATGAAGCATTCTACATTTCATCGTCTGCTTTGATCTGTCATTTCCACACCTTTCACTTCAATATCTATACTCCCTCTCCCCTGACTCTCAGTCTGAAGAAAGGTCTCGACCCAAAACGTCACCCATTCCTTCTCTCCAGAGATGCTGCCTGTCCCACTGAGTTACTCCAGCATTTTGTGTCTATCTCCAGTATTATCTTTGTGGCAGCACATACAGGGTATTGTTTGCCCATTGCAGATACTATTGAACACCTGTGTAATGCAGTGATCGGCGAGCAAGGAGTAGACTTCAGGTGCACTTCCCAAGGCCTTTGATTTCCCTTTCCCCTCTGCCCACCCCGATGACCTTTTGACTAAACGTTGTAAGGGCTTTAATCATCTTTTAAATGTCTCAATGAGATACATTTGGAAACAGTTCAAAAGGATTAAAGCAATTTTAAAGAACAAAAAATGTTGTAGAGGTGAACAAAATCATGAGTGGGACAGCTCGGGTTAAAGCACAGCGGCCCTTGACCAGACTAAGGAAATCGAGAACCAGAGGACATAGGTATAAGGTTAGGGGGAAAAGATTTAATAGGAACCTGAGGGGTAACTTTTTCACACAAAGTGTGGTGGGTGTATGGAACAATTTGTCGGAGGAGGAAGTTGAATCAGGGACTATCGCAACGTTTTTTCGAAACATTTCAACAGGTACATGGATAGGACTGGTTAGAAGAGATATGGGCCAAACGCAGGGAGGTGGGACTAGTGTGGATGGGACATGTTGGTCGGTGTGGGCTAGTTGGGCTGAAGGGCCTGTTTCCACGCTGTATGGCTCTATGACTCTGTAAGCACAAAGTGTATCGACATAGTCCACTGACGCAGCGTACAAGAGTCAACAGGTTTTGCGCCATTTTCAAAGTCCAGTGCAACCCACGTGTGTGGTCCTTAGAGCAGTGCCTGATCCAGACGAGCTTTACTGTGATTTATTTTTCTTTTCATGCCACCATTCATTACTAAACGCTATTAGCCCCAACGGTTTGCTCAAGAGACGGATAACACTTACCTTGTTGGCAATCCTATAAAGAACATTTGAAACACGAAGCTTAAACATTATACACGTTCAAAGACACTGTTATAATCTGTTACTTAAAATATTTAGGTGAGTAAAATGTAGCTGATCAGTAACCAATGAAGGATCTATCTCCTTTATGCTTATAGTGAGCTGTTGTGCTGATAATACTTTAAGGGCCTGTCCCACGGGCATGCGACTCCATGTGGCAAGTGCGACCTAACGTGGTCGCTTGAGCCGTGCGGCCTCGCGGGGCCGGTCCCACTTTGATCGCCGGAGCCGTATGGAGTTGTGCGGAGCTGGTCCCGAAATCGCGCGGGGCTCCGAAAAACTGAACGTATTCAAAATTCCGCGCGGCAACGGCCTGCCGGCCCGCAGCCGCCTCGACGCCGTACGCACCGCCTCAACGGGCATGCGCAGCGTCTCGACGCCGTACGCAACGTCTTGATGCCATACGTCACGCGCGAACTTCCCGCGTTACTCACTCGACCTCCGCGCGGCCCCCGCTTCCGGTTTGGTCGCGTTTGCCGCATGCAGCCGCATGCTGGAGGGACCGGCCCTGTACGGGGATCACTCAACCTCCGCGCGGCCCCCGCGCAGCCCCCGCTTCCGGTTAGGTCGCACTTGCCGCATGGCGTCGCATGCCCGTGGGACAGGCCCTTTAAAGATCATATCCATTCCTAAATTGCAATGTTGTGCAATGTTTAAGAAACATTTCCTCAGGTACATGGATAGGACAGTTTTAGAGGGATAAGGTCCAAACACAGGCAGGTGGGACTAGTCTAGATGGGGCATGTTAGTCGGTGAGGGCAAGATGGGCCGATGGGCGTATTTCCACGCTGAATGGCTCTACGATTTTAGGTCATTTTTCATTCCATTGCCGTTTCTACATGAACCAATGCCACACAGCATTGAAGATGCTCTCTGCCACTTCATGATGAATTTCTTTGGGAACAGGGAAGAAATTATACACGTTTTGTTTATTTTTGCCGGACTTTAATCAGCATCTTCTTGACATCCTTGGTGCCTTTGCGGTGACACAAAAACGTGAACAGTACTGCGATATTAATTATCACTGGCCACACAGAAATGAACCAACCTTTCAAACAGTACGAAGAACCAGCAGGTTATTATATTAGTGTTACCTTGCTGTAATACAAATCTAGCATATAAAGGTGTCAGGAGTAATGTATATTTTTCCTGAGGGGAAATTCTATAAATGAATCATAAGCATATTTTATCCTCATTTTTTAACTGGGACATGTTGCAAATATTACACTAAAACTTGAGCATTACTGTTACATCCACCACAAAATCTCCATGGAAGATTGTCAAATAACCTGCATGTTTCATTAATATATTGTAATATCTCGTAGGCTCCTACAAATTCTGCGTTATGTTGCCAAGGAAAACCCCCTTAAAATTATTAAAGTTGAATACAATTCAATATTCAGTTTTTCTGCCTCAATAATGTAGACTCCTCTGGATCATTCTAATATATCATTACACCTATTAAATAAGCAAATAGCTTTCACTAATGTATATAATTTAAAATTAAATTTTCACCTCAGTGTTAAAGCCCTGTCCCACTGTACGAGTTCATTCAAGAGCTCTCCTGAATTTAAAAAAAAAATCAAACTCGTGATAAGCACGTAGAATGAACGTAGCGGGTAGGTCGGAGCTCGGGGACATCTCTTAGTGGCTCGTAACGCTAACGGCAGGTACTCGGGAAACGCGGTAAGCTCCAGAAGACTCGTGAAGATTTTTCAACATGTTGAAAAATGTCCACGAGAGACCCGAGTACCTACGAGCGGCCATTACCGTAAATCTCCAAGTTCGAATCAGGGCAAACTCGGGAGAACTCTTGAATTAACTCGTACAATGGGACAGGGCTATTACTACTTAAGGGCCTGTCCCACCAGCATGCGATTGCATGCGTTTGGTGCGACCAAACGGAAGCGGAGTTCGTGCTAAGTTCGCAGTAAGTACGCGCAAAGTTCGCGCGTGACGTAATTTACGTCATACTCACCAATCAGCTGGGCAGGAGGCGGGCCGACTGAATTTGGACGTCGCACGGCGTCGGGTGGTGACGTCATCACGCAACGGCACGCCGGGCGGTGACGTCATCGCGCAACGCCACCCGCTAGGCGTATGCCGTCAAGATGCTGCATACGATGTCAAGACGCCGCCTACGCCGTCAAGACGCTGCGTAAGCCCTCAATGCGCCTGCGGGCCGACAGGCCGTTGGCGCGCGGAATTTTCGGAGAGTGCGGGATTTTCGGAGCATCGCGCGATGTCGGGACCAGCCCCGACAACTCCATTCGCCTCCGCGGTTCGAAGTGGGACCGGCCCCGCGCGGCTGTACGCCTCAAGCGACCACGTGTGGTCGCGCTAGACGCATGCAATCGCATGCTGGTGGGACAGGCCCTTTACCAGAGTGAAATCAATAGACGTTTGCAGGATTTTTCCTGCTTGAAATGGGATTTGAGATTAAACAGACAAAAATAGCAGAATATTGTAATACAATTCATATAAGTAATGCATCTTCAAGAATGTTCCGGGGTCAGTTCATATTTTACAGATCAAATGAATGTTTTACAAGGGAAAATGTTTAATCCAGAGAAGTGGTCAAAAGTTATCTTCTATCAGTTTGTATCTCTCGTAGCTCAGCAGGCACAGAAATCCAGCCACAATTGGGAAGGAAAAAACACAAAACAGTCTTCACGTCCTTTTTTAACAGACCGCTCACCCTTTGTTGGGGTCGCTGAATACAAAGTGCATCCAATTGGTGTAGCAATGCCAGCAAGTGTCTGTAGGATTTGTTCTTCTACGTATGGTGGATTGCATGCATGCATGCCAGCTGTGAGATATAATAGATAGATCATTTATTGTCACATCTACCGTAAAGGTACAGTGGAATTCTTTGTTGTTGAGGAGTACACAGCACGCAACAGAGTCGCCACAAGGCGCAGACAAAGTTACAAAGTAGCCTTGAACATTGTTGGTCCCTTCTTCTTCCTCCCCATCCCCACCCCTACCACCACAGGTTCCTCTTAAACATAGAAACATAGAAACATAGAAAGTAGGTGCGAGAGTAGACCACCAGGCCCATCGAGCCCGCACCGCCATTCGCTCATGGCTGAACACTAAACAGACACCCTTACCCACAAACAGTAGACACAAGACACAGAACACAAGACACTACCCTCCCCTTTATATCGCTATCACCCCTCTCCACCCCAAGAACCGCGTGATCTCCTGGGGGAGGCAAAAAACCGGATAAAAACCCAGGTCCAATTCGGGAAAAAAATCCGGGAAATTCCTCTTGTTCTCGGCACCTCCGCCCCCACGCCGGGTCCCCCCTTTGTTCTTTGCAACCTCGGTCCCCAGGGACTCTGACCTCGATGTTCCATGTCCTCCTTGTTCTTGGCGGCATGGTCAATGCCGGTAGCTCGGGCCAGAGTTCGAAGCCCCGGGTGTGTGGGTCTATCAGCCCTACTGATAGGTCTTCTGTCGACAGTCCGTGGCCAGTGATTCTCGGTCCGCGGCGGGCGGTCCTCCATCGTCGATCCGGGCCTCCCTGGCTTTAGTTACGCCAGAAACATATCACAAAAAAGACAAAGGCAGCCACAACACGAAACGTACTGCCATGTGCCCTGGAAAGCAGGAAATCTACCAGTCTAGTTTACTTTAGTTTAGAGATACAGCACAGAAACACAGGACCTTCGGCCCACCGAGTCCGCGCCAACCAGCGATCCCCGCACACTAACACTATCCTACACACCAAGGACAATTCACACTTTTTACCAAAGCCAATTAACCTATAAACCTGTAGGAAGGAACTGCAGATGCTGGTTTGCACCGAAGGTGGACACAAAATACTGGAGCAGCTCAGCGGGCCAGGCAGCATCTCTAGAGAGAAGGAATGAGTGATGTTTCGGGTTGAGACCCTTCCTCAGACTGCAAACCTGTACGTCTTTGGAGTGTGGGAGGAAACTGGAGCTCCTGGAGAAAACAAACGCGGCCACGGGGAGAACGTACAAACTTTTTACAGACAGCACCCGTAGTCAGGATCGAACCCAGATCTGGCAGACCAGGAGGGAAATTGATCTGCCAACAGTCATAAAAACACAAAATACATGAAACATGAATTTAATTTGACGAGTGGAAAGGATTGGGGATGTGCAAAGATAGGGGAGGGAGTGAGGGTTGGGGGGGGGGGGGTGAGGGGAGTCAGTCTACCCCACGGGATAGGAGTTGTACAGTTTGATAGCCACAGGGAAGAAGTATCTCCTGTGGCGTCCTGTACTGCACCTTGGTGGAACCAGTCTGTTGCTGAAGGTGCTCCTCAGGTTGACCAGTGTCATGGAGGGAGTGTGTCCAGCATGCTCCGCTGTTTGAGAAGCATCCTACCCTCCAAGACCACCTCCCATGAATCCAACTCCGCCCCCAGGACGGACCCTGCCTTCCTGGTGAGATCAGCAACTCTACCGCTGCGTCATCGTGTCGCCCTTAACATTCCAAACTGTTGAAAGCTTTTCCCAGGGAAATCATACTTCCTTGATCTGTCCATTCAGTACAGCCCGCCCCCCCCCCTCCCCCCCCCCCCGCCCGATGTAAATGCAACAAGACCTGATATTTTATGTACGTTTGCAAAAGAAAAGGGAATGCAGTTAAACCCGAGAGCTGCAATCCGTGAGCATCTTGCAGTTAGGGACACAAACATACATTTCAAAGGCAGCAGAGTGCCTTGGAAGCAACGAGAGTGAATGAAGACATGGTGTGCATGATAATTGGTAATTTAACCACAGATGGTGACGGATGAAGGATCTGCAGTGAATTTAAAACTACCAATGAAGATAAATGGTCAGTGTATTGTAATTAATACTGATACCACAACAGATTACTCAGGAGTGAGCTGAGACTCCAAACGACATAATCCCAGCTCTACTAAGCAACAGCAATATTGATAGCGCAACGCATTGATACCACAACAGGGCGGCACGGTGGCGCAGCGGTAGAGTTGCCCGCCTTACAGCACCAGAGACCCGGGTTCGATCCTGGCTACGGATGCTGTCCGTACACAGTTTGTACGTTCTTCCCGTGACCTACGTGGGGTTTCTCCGGGTGCTTCGGCTTCCTGCCCCACTCCAATAACTTGCCGGTTTGTAGGTTAGTTGTAAAATTATCCCTAGTGTGTAAGATAGTGTCCGTGTATGGGATGACTTGCAGTCGGAGCGGCGCGGACCCGGTGGGACGAAGGGCCTGTTTCCGTGCTGTATCTCTAAAGTCTGAAGGCTTCTGTAAAATTGCCCCCAGTGTGTTTGAGATGATGTTGTGGTAGCAGAGAACTAGTGCACGGGTGCAGGAAGGAACTGCAGATGCTGGAGTACACCGAAGATAGACACCAAAATGCTGGAGTAACTCAACGAAGGGCCGAATGGCCTGCTACTGCACCTATCGTCTATTGGGTCAGGCGGCATCTCTGGAGACAAAGGAAAAAGCGACGTTTTGGGTTCAGACCCTTCGTCTACCTGAAAGTCAGGGGATAGGGAAACTAGAAGTATGGAAATGTACAAAGAACAAATGAACAAAAGGCATGAAAAGAACAAATCAAAGCCAGCAACGATGATCAAGGATAGGTGAGGCCACAATGGTCCATTGTTGGCTGTGGAGAAGTTGTATGGGTCAGTGTGGACTCGATGGGTCGAAGGGGCTG
This sequence comes from Malacoraja senta, assembly GCA_038087875.1. Classification (NCBI taxonomy): domain Eukaryota; kingdom Metazoa; phylum Chordata; class Chondrichthyes; order Rajiformes; family Rajidae; genus Malacoraja; species Malacoraja senta. Next base: position 30,956 of record JAXLNO010000879.1, on the reverse strand, counting down.
TATTAATTATCTCCTTTTTTATTATCTCCTTTTAGTTTAGTTTAGATTATTGTCACATATACCGAGGTACAGTGAAAAACATTTGTTGCGTGCTAACCAGTCAGCGGTAAGACAATACTTGATTAGAATTATATGATTCTTGATTAGTACAGGTGTCAGAGGTTAAGTGGGGTAGGCAAGAGAATGGGGTGAGGAGGGAGAGATAGACCAGCCATGATTAAATGGCGGGGTAGGTTTGATGGGCCGAATGGCCTGACTCTACTCCTATCACTTATGACCTTATGATAATCAAGCCATTTACAGTGTACAGATACATGATAAGGGGATAACATTTAGTGCAAGGTAAAGTCCGATCAAAGATAGTCCGAGCGTCTCTAACGATATCTAAACTAAATTCTACATCCTGCTGTGCTTGTCTCTGGAGAAATACAGACACATCCAGGATAGTTGAGCTCTACTGCTGTGCAAGGTAACAGGGGAGTTGTGGCTGCTGACAATTGCGGCAAGCTACCGAGAAACTGACACTGTTTGGAAGGCTCCAATTTATAACACTTGGGGTGAGTGTAGTCGGTCTGAGTTCCGTACTTTGTGAAACGGAAGAAGATGAGAAGCAATCAGACAAGTTTTCTTTCCTTCCAGATCCACTTGCTCAGCCTTTGATGTGTCTCGGCAAAGTGCGGATGAGATAAAGACAACTCAGCAATTCAGTAGCATGCGTCGAGAAGCAACATCCTTGGGAGAATCAGAGATGGGGCGGCACGGTGGCGCAGCGGTAGAGTTGCTGCCTCACAGCGCCTACAGCGCCAGGGACTCGGGTCCGATCCTGACAACGGGTGCTGTCCGTGCAGAGTTCGTACGTTCTCCCCGTGACCACATGGGTTTTCTCCGAGAGCTGTTGGGCGAGTCCAGAACCAGGGGCCACAGTCTTAGAATAAAGGGGAGGTCATTTAAGACTGAGGTGAGAAAAAACTTTTTCACCCAGAGAGTTGTGAATTTGTGGAATTCCCTGCCACAGAGGGCAGTGGAGGCCAAGTCACTGGATGGATTTAAGACAGAGTTAGATAGAGCTCTAGGGGCTAGTGGAGTCAAGGGATATGGGGAGAAGGCAGGCACGGGTTATTGATAGGGGACGATCAGCCATGATCACAATGAAGGGCCGAATGGCCTCCTCCTGCACCTATTTTCTATGTTTTCTATGTTTCTATGTTTCTAGCTCCGGTTGCCTCCCACACTCCAAAGACGTACAGGTTTGTAGGGTTATTGGCTTGTAATAAATGTAAATTGTCCCTAGTGTGTGTAGGGTAGTGTTAGTGTGTGGGGGTCGCTGGTCAGTGCGAACTCGGTAGGCCGAAGGGCCTGTTTCCGCGCTGTATCTCTAAGCTAAACTAAACTAAACTAAATTAAGCCACAACTCAACACCAGGGAATGAGGTGATTAATGATAAGATGTACGACATGTACACAGTGAATAACATTGCTGTGACACAGAAAAGAATCATGTGCAAACCAGAGTAGAGGAACACAGGTTCATAAGTTCTTGGAGCAGAGTTAGGCCATTCAGCCCATCAGGTCTACTCCGCCATTCAATCATGGCTGATCTATCACTCCCTCCGAACCCCATTCTCCTGCCTTCTCCCCAAAACCTCTGACACCTGTACTAATCAAGAATCGGTCAATCTCCAACTTAAAAATATCCATCAACGGCCTCCACAGCCGTCTGTGGCAATGTATTCCACAAATTCATCACCCTCTGACTAAAAGAAAATGTTCCTCATCTCCTTTCCAAAGGTAAGTCCTTTTATTCTGAAGATGTGGCCTCTGGTCCTAGACTCTCCCACTTGTTGGAAGTATCTTCTCCATATTCACTCTATCCAGGCCTTTCACTATTCGTTAAGTTTCAATCTTCTTATCGAGTCCACCCACAAGATTAGAAGTTGTTCAGCCAGAGCTGGACACACTTCTCCGCATCTGCATACAATGGTGTCTGTCTTGTTGCTTCTTTTGCTTCTTGTGCGTGGTGGTGGAAAGATTGGTGGAAACAGGGCCGCGACGTGAACATTCTTTCCTTGACCCCGTTAAGTTTCAATGATGTCCCCTCCCCACATCCTTCTAAAGTCCAGCGAGTAGAGGCCCAGGGCCTTCAAACGCTCATCATATGTTACGCTCATCATATAATGCGTGCACATCCTTTCTCAGCTATGTGGCCCAAAACTGCTGACAATAATCCAAATGTGGTCTGACCAGTGCCTTAGAAAGCCTCAGCTTTACATCCCTGTGTATATATTCTAGTCTAGATCCTAGATTTGCATTCGCATTCCTTATTAGTTGTGTTTACCCCATCTATTCCTCTCACATTGTACACCTCTAGAAGATATAGAATAGAATAGAATAGAAACTTTATTTGCCACACGACCAGGGTAGGTGGTAATTGGGTTCGGTACATGATGGTACTGCTTTAGCACATTAACACTAACAACAATAATAATAAAGCACATCACAAATCACAAATCTCACCAACAATACATAGTGCAAAAGAACAGACAAAAACCATAGACAAGACACTGTATACATCAAAGTCAAAAAGTTATTGGAGGGAATTAAGTGTTCTTATTGCTGAGGGGAAGAAACTGTTTTTAAAACGGGTGGATTTTGTAGCAAGTGACCTAAGGCGCCTCCCTGAAGGGAGAGACTGGAAAAGGTGGTTTGCTGGATGGGAGGGGTCCGAGATGATCTTTGTTGCCCGTTTTGAGGTACGTTGGAGGTAAATGGAATGGATTGAGGGGAGGGGAGAGTTGATGATCCTAGAGGCCTTGGAGACAATGCGCTGTATTCTGTGTAGTGAGTGACTGTCAGTGTTTCCGTACCAGACTGTGATTGAGGAGGTGATGATGCTTTCAATGATGGATTGATAGAAGCGTACCAGGAGGTGTTTGTGGACCCTCATCCTCCTGTGTTCCAAGGAGTAAAGTCCTGGCCTGCACAACCTCTACCTATAACTCAGGCTCTCGGGTCCTGGCAACATCCTCGTAAAGAAGAAAAATGAAATGTCAATGAGGGGAATTGAGGAGAGAGTAGAATGTGAACTGAACGTGACAGTGAAGACTGATATAATTCAAAGTTGGAGGCTGGAGAAAGAAAAAATACCTGGATAAACTGGTGAAGAATATCATTAACTTAATAACTTTCTTTAAAATGGCATAAAAGACTACCCCAACACAAAGTGTCTCCTATGACCTTGTGTCCTCCAGAAATGCTGCCTGTCTCGTTGAGTTACTCCAGCACTTCATGTTCTACTTAAGATTCCAGCATCTATAGTTCCTTGTGTCCACTGGTGAAGAACAGTGTACGTTACAATATATTGGCAACTTAATGATCCTCAGAACTTAACATTTGTAATGCACAATATTGTGTTGGTCCGGATATGTCAAATTAGTGCCGTGGGAAGTTGGCAGGGAAGACTCCTTGGTGGCTATCAAGATTGATATAATTGTGGAAACCAGCTCCAAAATTACTCTGATCCCCTTTAGGAACTGAGAATACATGGAGAAATCCAAGAGGACTTCAAAATGATGGCATGTTCTGGAGGACTAATATAGGGAGAGCAATTATATTGTTTTGCACAATGTGTCTCCATTGTTTGATTGAATTTCACGTGAAACCCAACGGCTGAAGATAAAGTCCACCTCCATGAATTTGGTCTGGGTTCATGCGAAGAACAAGCTTAGGTGAATCGTGTTTAAGTAATAACCATCGCTCATTATGATAATAATAATAATCATTTTATTTACTGGCGCCTTTCTAAAACCCAAGGACACCTTACAATGCATAGAATCACAACAAAACAGAAAACACATAATCGGAATAAATTAAATAAGAAAACACCACAGTACACAAATCAAGGACAGAATTCAATTTCAAAAGCACCAAAAGAAAATAAGAAACACAATTTGAGGAGAGAGCAGCGGCGACCATTTCGCGCCAGCGTCCACTCTCCCCTCCGACCGCCATCTTGTACACGGACTGACAGGCACAGGCACAGGCACAGCACACAAAGTCATCCCCCCACAATGACCACCACTGTGGGGGAAGGCACAATGTCCAGTCCCCAACCCAGTTCTCCCCAGAGTCAGGCCCATCGAGGCCTCCACAGTTGCCTCTACGGAGGCCCGATGTTCCTGGCCATCGGGAGAGTCCTCGGAGCGGCTGGAACGGCCGGTTTCCCGACAGAGTCGATGGCACCTGAAGCCGACAGGTGCCATCGACTCCTGTCGATGGCACCTGTCGATGGCACCTGTCGATGGCACCTGTCGATGGCACCTGTCGATGGCACCTGTCGATGGCACCTGTCGATGGCACCTGTCGATGGCACCTGTCGATGGCACCTGTCGATGGCACCTGTCGATGGCACCTGTCGATGGCACCTGTCGATGGCACCTGTCGATGGCACCTGTCGATGGCACCTGTCGATGGCACCTGTCGATGGCACCTGTCGATGGCACCTGTCGATGGCACCTGTCGATGGCACCTGTCGATGGCACCTGTCGATGGCACCTGGCACCTATGATGCCACATAAACACCGACACACATTTTAAATTAATGTATGGTGTGCCATTAGCTAAAGAGGTCAAACAAAGGATCCACTGCTGTGGATTCCAAGTTGCCCATCTCCTTATAGATAGAATCTTCTTAATTTGTTTCTTTGGTGTTTGCCTCCATCTATCCCCTCTCTTTGTAGAGATGCAGCATGGAAATAGGCCTTACGGCCCATCGAGTCTGTGCTGACCAACCATCCCCACACACTAACACCAACACACATTAGGGTCAATTTTTTTTACATTTACACCAAGCCAATTAGGCTACAAACCTGTACGTCTTTGGAGTGAGGGAAGAAACGAGAGCTTCCCGCAGAAAACCCATGCAGGCCACGGGGAGAATGTACAAACTCTGTACAGACAAGCACACATAGTCTGGATCGAACCCAGGTCTCTGGCGCTGTAAGGCAGCAACTCTATAGCTGCGGCACCCTGTGCCACCCCGCTTCCCTTAAGGCTCTTCTTTAGACTGAACATGGATAGGCAATGTTTTAACTCAGGTCCCTTCTTCAGTCTCATAGAGTCATAGAGTCTTACAACATAGAAACGCTGACCCTGTATCTTGATGCCTGATTAACAAGGCTCTATTTACCAATTCCCTGTGTGTATGCCTGGTATGTGTAGTCTACCCAATATTCATCATCTTCTCCATGTTGGCCTTCCTCTTTACCACTTTCCTCTATTCCTCTATTATTACACACCTTGCTTTACACCTCATGCATGGTAACCTTTCATGAGCAGCCATGGTGGTGCAGTGGTAGAGTTGCTGCCTTACAGCGTTTGCTGCGCCGGAGACCCCGGGTTCGATACTGACTACGGGTGCTGTCTGTACGGAGTTTGGACGTTCTCCCCGTGACCGCGTAGGTTTTCTCCTTCGGTTTCCTCCCGCACTCCAAAGACATACAGGTTTGTAGGTTAAGTAGATTGGTGTATGTGTAAATTGTCCCCAGTGTGTGTAGGATAGTGTTAACGTGCGGGGATCGCTGGTCGGTGCAGACTCGGTGGGCCGAAGGGCCTGTTTCTGCGCTGTATCTCTAAACTAAAAAAAAGCTGATACTCTATCAAAAATATGTGTGCAATCTTCTACACTTCACTGCTTTAGTGCATCTTATTGCATATTGCATCACTTCTACACTTCACTGCTTTAGTGCATCTTATTGCATGTACTTTGATTTCTAGCTTAGATTATTCACACCGATTCAAGAATAAGTAAAGGAGGAACAGCCACAAGATTTTCAAGTGAAGAATGAAGAACAAATTTCCACACAGCAGGTTGTTAGTGAATGAAATGCATTTCCATTATCCGATATGACAGATGTTCCACCATTTTTATGGGGAGCGGGGGAAAGATTTAATAGGAACCTGAAGGACAACTCTTTGTACACAAAGGGTGGTGTGTGCATGGAACGAGCTGCCGGAGGAGGTAGTTAAGGCAGGTACTATCACAATGTTTAAAAAAACAATTTTTATACACAATGGGTGGTATGTGTATATTTATATAGAGTGAGCTGCTGGAGGAGGCAATGTTTAAAAAACATTTGGACAGGTATATGGATAGGACGGGTTTTGAGGGATGTAGGCCAAACACAGGAAGGTGGGATGTGTGCAGATGGGGCATGTTGATTGATGTGGGCAAGTTGGGCCGAAAGGCCTGTTTCCTCGCTGTATATCTCAATGAGTCTAAAAATTATTTTTTAAGGTTAAAAGAGAAAAAAAAGTGTGGAAAAGCAAAGGCCTGTAAAATGACAACGTATTGATGTTCAATGAGAAATTTTCAACCTTGAAACGATTTTGGAAAAAAAAACAGCTTCAAAGTAGATGGCAAATTCTATGGCGTAAACATCAGCACTGGTTCACTGACATCTGTATTTCTGATCTATTGGCACAGGAAGCCAAATAAAACCTGAACAAGTATTCTTAGATTACTGAGCACTTATTGATCAGGTATGTAAGGGAAATGTTATCCGAACATGTTTGTAATACAATGCATTTATCAATAATCAATTTTACAACCAGTGGATACCACAGGGACCTTGCACAGTTATGTCTTCATAAGTCTTTGTAGTCAATAGTCATATTGTTCCATTAAAAAGGTTTTAGCAATTAATTATTACACACACTGGACAGACTGCCTCCTAATTCGATCATGGTAGATATGATTCTCTGAGCGGGAATTCTATATATTAGAATCAGCTACAATTGTTGGGAATAAGCTTGTTCGCTATTGACTGGACCACATTAGGACATGATTTATTATTATAACCAGTACAAGCACATTGGCAATCAAAGGTTGAGGTAGGAATATTTAGATTATGGAGCATTTAGGGAGTGTAGTTGGTAAGACTATACAACGTGTAGGAATGGGCTGATAAGTTCCAAGTAACATTTCTGACGCTGTCGGGAAGAAGTGGAAGGAGGTTCAGCAACGTGAGTTAGGAAGAAGACTGAAAAGAAGGACTTCCAGGGTGGTTATCTCTGGATCGCTTCCTGTACATCGTGCTGGTGCGGGCAGGAAGAGGGAGATCGAGGATCTGAATGTGTGGCTGGGGGGCTGGTGCAGTGAGCAGGGATTTGGATTTATAGACCACTGGGATCTCTTCTGGGGTAGGGGTGACCTGTACAAAAGGGACGGGTTACACCTTAACTGGAGGGGGACCAACGTTCTGGCAGGCAGGTTTGCTAGTACTACACGTGTGGGTTTAAACTAAAAAGTTGGGGGGAGCGTTTGGGAGTATAAAGATGGAGTTAAAAGGGAGGTGAGTATAGGAAAAGTCACAAAAGTATGCCGAATTAATGGGAAGGAAAGTATGTGAAAGGATAAGAGAGTAAGGTCAAGGGCATGGTGACCGGTATAAGAAGGGAGGTGAACACCGAAGTTGAAGAGTTGTATATGAATGTGCAAAGTATAAGAAATAAAGTGGATGAGCTTGAGGCTCAGTTAGAGATTGGCAAGTATGATGTTGTGGGAATTACAGAGACATGGCTGCAAGAGGACCAGGGTTAGGAACTGAGTATTAAGGGGTATACGTCCTATCGAAAGGACAGACAGGTGGGCAGAGGGGGTGGGGTAGCTCTGTCGGTAAGGAATGAAATTCAGTCCCTTGTGAGGGGTGACATTGAATCAGGAGATGTAGAGTAAGTATGGATAGAACTGAGGAATTGTAAGGGTAAAAAGACCCAAATAGGAGTTATCTACAGGCACCCAAACAGTAGCCTGAATATAGGGTGCAATTTGAATCATGAGTTAAAATTGTCGCAAAGGTAATGCTACGGTGGTTATGTTGCAAAACATACTTGGCGAATAAAGTGTGATTCTGATTCTGATTCTGATTCCGATTATGGGAGATTTTACCATGCAGGTAGACTGGGAAAATCAGGTTGATAATGGACGCCAAGAAAGGGAGTTTGTTGAGTGCCTCCGAGATGGATTCTTAGAGCAGCTTGTACTGGAGCCAACCAGGGAGAAGGCAATTGTGGATTTAGTGTTGTGTTATGACCCAGATTTGATTTTTTTTTTTTTTTTTTTTTTTTTTTTAAATTTTTTATTTTTTAGAAGTACGGTAGATTACAGTAATGTACAACACGTATATATTAATACATTTTTTGTACCGCTTCACTTTTTTAAACTTTAAGAAAGAAAAAGAAAGAAGTAAGAAAAGTGAAGAAAGTGCGCAAAGGTTGTGAAGTGCAAAAGAGTGTTGGGAAAAGAAAGCCCCTTAGAAAAGAGGTTAGAGAAGGAAGTAAAGTTAGAAAATAGACCCTAGAAAAAAAAGAGAAAGAAAGAAGGAACAATCGCTCTATTATGACTCTTATACCATACTTCATAGAGAAGGAACTACCAACCAAGTCTATTTTTATTTTACCTCCCATTACCAGGTCCAGATACCTTTTATTTATTTATTTGTTTTTCTAAATTACTATTGCACCTCATGCTTGTAATAGGTCCAAAAACGTAGACCACGTCTTTTGAAATTGATCTGCTTTGCCTACTAGGAGGAATCTCATCTCTTCCAGATGTAATGTTTCCAACATATTTGATGTCCACATTTTTATTGTTGGTGTGGGCGCATTTTTCCAGAATTTAAGTATAAGCTTTTTTCCCATTATTAGCCCATAATTGAGTAAATTCTTCTGATACACGTTTAATTCAGGAATACCTTCCGATATTCCAAAAATAATCCATTCTGGTTTTGGTACCAGTTTTATTTTGATTAATTTTGAAAAAATATCAAATATTTCAAACCAGAATTTTTGGATTTTTGTACAAAAAACAAAAGAATGTGCTATGGTAGCTTCTTGACATATACATTTATCACAGATTGGTGAGACGTTAGGAAAGATTTTATTTAGTTTGGTTTTTGAATAATATAATCTATGTAATGTTTTAAATTGGATAAGCGTATGTCGTACGTTGATCGAGCATTTATGCACCTGTAATAAATGATTATCCCAACTCTCTTTTGAAATTTTTATACCTAGATCTTGTTCCCAATCTCTTCTAATTCCATCTGTTGTGGGTATTTCTATATTTAAAATGATATTATATAAGTATGATATTAAATTAGCTGATTCCGCCTTTGTCTTCATTGCTTCATCTAGTAAGTCGGAAGGCATATTATAATAATCTTTTGTGTGTGTTTTCAAATAGTCACAGATTTGTATATATTTAAAATATTGATTATTTTTCAAATTATATTTCAGTTGTAGTTGTTGGAATGATAGTAATTTTTCTAATTCATACAGATCTTCGAGCGTTTTAATTCCCATTCTTTCCCATTGTATAAATGCTTTATCTATGATTGAAGGTTTAAACGATGGGTTATTGACTATTGGTATTAAGAGAGATAGGTTTCTTAATTTTAGATTCTGTTTTATTTGCTTCCATGTTCTAATAGTGCTATATATAATTGGATTTTTATTATAATTTTTATTATTCAAGTTTATTGGAGAGAGAATAATCGCTCCTATATTATTCGGGGAGCAATCCCCTTTTTCCATTATAATCCAGTCCACCTGCTGGGCAGAATTGTCCAGCAGGTGAATCATATTTTTAATATTTACTGCCCAGTTATAATACATAAAGTTAGGGAGCGCTAGACCCCCCAACTCTTTTCGTTTGTTAAGGTGTGTTCTTTGTATTCTGTGGGATTTGTAATCCCATATAAAATTTGTAATGTCTGAGTCCAGTTTTTTGAAAAACTTTTTTGGGAGATATATAGGTATTGATTGAAATAGGTAAAGGATTTGTGGTAAGAAAATCATTTTTATAGCATTTATCCTACCTATTAAGGACATCGGAAGTGTTTTCCAAAATTTAATCAGATTATTTAATTTCTTAAGTAGGGGATTATAATTAGCTTTAAACATATCATGGTAATTTCTAGTAATCTCAATTCCTAAATATTTGAATTTTTCCATAGCTATTTTAAAAGGGAATTTCCTGAGATGTGTTGAATCTTTTGGTTTAATCGACATAATTTCACTTTTGTTCCAATTTATTCTATATCCTGAAAAGGATCCAAAGTCCTCAATTAAGTTTAATATATTTGGTATACTAATTTGTGGTTTTGTGATGTACAGTAGTACATCATCAGCATATAGGGATAGTTTGTTGTTTGAATATTTTGTGTTATAACCGTGAATATTCGAGTGTGTTCTTATTTTTTCAGCCAGGGGTTCAATTACCAAAGCAAATAACAGCGGTGATAGTGAACATCCTTGTCTGTTGCCCCTAGATAATTCGAATTTTGAAGATAATATATTATTAGTTAGTATTCTAGCCGTAGGTTTGTTATATAGTAGTTTTATCCATGCAATAAAGTTTTCTCCCAATTGGAATTTTTGCAATACTTTGATCATATAGTCCCATTCTACTTGATCAAACGCTTTTTCTGCGTCCAGTGAGATGATAGCTAACTCTTGGTCATAAGATTTATGTGAATGCATTATGTTAAGCAAACGTCTCAAATTATTAAATGAGTGTCTCTTAGGTATAAATCCTGTTTGATCCTCATGTATTAGTCTACTAACATACTTGCTTAATCTATTGGCTAATGTTTTTGCTATTATTTTCTGATCCGTATTTAACAAAGCAATAGCTCTATATGATCCTGGTTCTTCTATATTTTTATCTTTTTTAAGTATTAATATGATCGTTGATTCCGCTAGTGTTTCAGGTAGGTTTTGCTCTTTATAAGCATATGTATACATTTTTTGTAATCGTGGAGTAACTATATCATAAAAAGATTTATAAAATTCATTACTGAATCCGTCTGGTCCTGGTGTTTTTCCATTTTTTAGTGTTTTTATTGTGTCTTCTATCTCCTTAGAAGTAATTTGTGCTCCCAGTTCCTCTTGTTCCCTGCGTTCTAATTGTGGTAGATTACAATTATCTAAAAATTCTGAGATTTTATTATTGTCTATTGACGTTTTAGATGTGTATAGATTCTGGTAAAATTGAGCAAATCTTTTATTAATATCCTTGGGTAGTGTTAATACTTCCCCTCTATCTGATTTAATCTTTAATATTGCATTCTCTTTTTCCCGTTTTTTAAGTTGTCGTGCTAGAAGTTTGTGGGGTTTGTCCCCGAATTCGAAGTGTTCTTGTTTTGTGATTTGAAATAATGTTATAACTTTCTCTGACAGTAATTTATTTAACTGAAATTTCAGTAGTAGTATTTTATTATGTTTATCCATAGTTGGGTCTTTAGCATTATCTATGTCTAACTGTTTTATTTGATCTTCTAAGTGTCTTTGTTCATTCTTATTCTTTTTATTTTGATAAGCTTGAAATGAAATAATGACTCCTCTTATAAATGCTTTGAAGGATTCCCATAATAACGTGGGGGATATCTCTGGTGTATCATTTAACTCAAAAAATAGATCCATCTGTTTTTTTAGATAGATACTCCCTTGAGGGTCTTTTAAAATTTGTGAGTTAAACCTCCAGAACGGTTTATTCATAGACATTCCTTCTAGTTTTAGAACAAAAGTTAACGGAGAATGATCTGAGATCGCATTAATATGATATTTAGGATTCAAAGATTGCGAGATTAATTTTGTATCCACTAGAAAATAGTCTATCCGTGAATATGTTTTATGCACCATTGAATAAAACGAGTAATCCCTTCCCGTCGGGTTTGCAATCCTCCATACATCTGTTATATTTGTGTTTTCCATATATGTGTGTAAGAGTTCACTGGTTTTAGATTTCGTCTGACCTTTTTGTTTTTGCATCGATTTATCTAAATAAGGATCTAAAACACAATTAAAATCTCCTCCGATTATAACATTTTGATAATTAGATTCTGCAATTATATTCAGAATTTTATTAAAAAATTGAGGGTTATCAAAGTTGGGCGCATATATGTTTACCAGCGTGATTGGCATATTATTGATCTCCCCTGCTACTATAAGATATCTCCCTTCCTTATCTAAAATAGTGTTCTTTGATTTAAATGGAATTCCTTTACGAATAATAATTGCAGTACCTCTAGATTTAGAGGTAAATGAAGAGTGAAATGTTTGGCCTATCCAGTTCGCCCTCAGTCTTGTCTGATCTTGCTGTTTAAGATGTGTTTCCTGTAGAAACGCTATGTCCGTGTTGTATGATTTCAACTGAGCTAGTATCTTGCCCCTTTTAATAGGTTCATTAATCCCCCTTATATTCCAACTACATAATGTGATTCCTCCTATTTTCTTTTGATTGTCGTCATGCATTTTTACCAATTTTAATGACCTTAATTATTGTGGTGCGTTCATACCTCCGGACTCTGGTTATTTTGGGAGTATTTCTATTATAGACTTCCTTGGTAGTTCTCCTGCGCGATTGTCCTTGAAGAAAAAACACACAGATGTGACATATTGTGATTTAAAAAAAATATATATATAAATCAAATAAATTTACGGTGTCTAAAATTTCAACACCGTAGTGAGTGGCCCACTCGTCTGTGGGGTACGACATCCATAACGCTTCCGGCGTAGTTGGTATAAAGTTAGCCCCGCTGTATTTCTTACCCAAAATCTATGGGGTCATTACCGTTTCCAATTCAGTTCTATTTCACCCAGTTACAATTTATATATATGTCAAATGTATTCGATTCCATATCCTACTCACTCTTTATCTCTTAACTATTTTAAAATGAATTTAGTATTGTTAAAGTGAGCGGTTTACTGAGTGGATTAACCGGAGTCAGGTTCCTGGAATTGTGCCAGGTGCCTGATCTCTTCTCCTCTCCACGAGCTGCGAACATAGGTGATAACTGCTGTCTGCGTTATATGACCCAGATTTGATAAGGGAACTCAAGGTAAAGGAGCCATTAGGAGGTTGTGACCATAATATGATAAGTTTAATCTACAATTTGAGAGGGAGAAGGTATTACATTTGAACAAAGGGGACTATGGAGGCATGAGGGAGGAGTTGGCCAAAGTTGATTGGAAAGGGACACTAGCAGGGATGACAGTGGAACAACAATGGCAGGTATTTCTGGGAATAATACAGAAGGTGCAGGATCAGTTCATTCCAAAGAGGAAGAAAGATTCTAGGGGGAATAAGAGGCGACTGTGGCTCACAAGGACAGTATAAAAATAAAAGAGAAGTATAACATAGCAAAGATGAGCGGGAAGCCAGAGGATTAGGGAACTTTTAAAGAGCACAGAAGATAACTAAAAAGGCAATGCGGGGAGAAAAGATGAGGTACGAAGGTAAGCTAGCCAAGAATATAAAGGAGGATAGCAAAAGCTTCTTTACATATGTGAAAAGGAAAAAATGAGTTAAGACAAATGTGGGCCCCTTGAAGACAGAAACAGGTGAATTTATTACGAGTTGAACATGTACTTTGGATCTGTCTTCACTAAGGAAGACACAAACAATTTCCCAGATGTACTAGTGGCCAGAGAACCTAGGTGATAGAGGAACTGAAGGAAATTCACATTAGGCAGGAAATGGTTTTGGGTAGACTGATGGGACTGACAGCTGATGAATCCCCAGGGCCTGATGGTCTGCATTCCAGGGTACTTAAGGAGGTGGCTCTAGATATAGTGGACGCATTGGTGATCATTTTCCAATCTACTATAGATTCTGGATCAGTTCCTATGGATTGGAGGGTAGCTAATGTTATCCCACATTTTAAGAAATGAAGGAGAGAGAAAACAGGGAATTATAAACCAGTTAGCCTGACATCGGTGGTTGGGAAGTTGCTGGAGTCAATTATAAAAGATGAAATAGCGGCACATTTGGATAGCAGTAACAGGATCGGTCCGAGTAGGCATGGATTTACGATGGGGAAATCATGTTTGTCTAATCTTCTGGAATTTTTTGAGGATGTAACCAGAAAAATGGACAAGGGAGAGCCAGTGAATGTAGTGTACCTGGACTTTCAGAAATCCTTTGATAAGAAGATTAGTGGGCAAAATTAAAGCACATGGTATTGGGGGTAGGGTACTGACATGGATAGAAAATTGGTTGGCAGACAGGAAACAAAGAGTAGGGATTAACGGATCCCTTTCAGAATGGCAGGCAGTGACTAGTGGGGTACCGCAAGGCTCGGTGCTGGGACTACAGCTATTTACAATATACATTAATGATTTAGATGAAGGGATCAAAAGTAACATTAGCAAATTTGCAGATGACACAAAGCTGGGTGGCAGTGTGAACTGTGAGGAGGATGATATGAGGATGCAGGGTGACTTGGACAGGTTGGGTGAGTGGGCAAATACATCATAGATGCAGTTTAATGTGGATAAATGTGAAGTTATCTACTTTGGTGGCAAGAACAGGAAGGCAGATTATTATCTGAATGGTGTCAAGTTAGAAAAAGGGGAGGTACAACGAGATCTGGGTGTCCTTGTTCATCAGTCTTTGAAAGTAAGCATGTAGGTACAGCAGGCAGTGAAGAAAACTAATGGCACGTTGGCCTTCATAACAAGAGGAGTTGAGTATCGGAGCAAAGAGGTCCTTCTCCAGTTGTACAGGGCCCTGGTGAGACCACACCTGGAGTATTGTGTGCAGTTTTGGTCTCCAAATTTGAAGCAGGACATTCTTGCTATTGAGGGAGTACTACATAGCTTCACAAGTTTAATTTCCATGATGCCGGGACTGTCATATGTTGAAAGAAGGAGTGACTGGGCTTGTATACACTGGAATTTAGAAGGATGAGAGGGGATCTTATTGAAACATATACAGTAAGATTATTACGGGATTGGACATGCTAGAGGAAGGAAACATGTTCCCGATGTTGGGGGAGACCAGAACCAGGGGTCACAGCTCAAGAATAAGGGATAGGCCATTTAGAACGAAGATGAGGAAAAACTTTTTCACCCAGAGAGTTGTGAATCTGTGGAATTCTCTGCCTCAGAAGGTAGTGGAGGACAATTCTCTGGATTCTTTCAAGAGAGAGTTAGATAGAGCTCTTAAAGATAGCAGGGTCAAGGGATATGGGGGAGAAGGCAGGAACGGGGTATTGATTGTGGATGATCAGCCATGATCACAGTGAATGGCAGTTTGTTAAGGGTAAAAATTGTTAAGGGCTTGGACATGCTAGAGGCAGGAAACATGTTCCCGATGTTGGGGGAGTCCACAACCAGGGGCCACAGTTTAAGAATAAGGAGTAAGCCATTTAGAACAGAGACGAGGAAACACTTTTTCTCACAGAGAGTGGTGAGTCTGTGGAATTTTCTGCCTCAGAGGGTGGTGGAGGCAGGAACGGGGTACTGATTGGGGATGATCAGCCATGATCACATGGAATGGCGGTGCTCGCTCGAAGGGCCGAATGGCTTACTCCTGCACCTGTTGTCTATTGTCTATTGTCTATTGTCTATTGTCTATTGTCTATTGTCTATTGTCTATTGTCTATTGTCTATTGCTGGCTCGAAGGTCTGAATGGCCTACTCCTGCACCTATTGTCGATTGTCAATTGTCACAGTGTTTGCTGCAGAGGTCTCTGTCAATAAATAGGTAATTCAAAAGAAAGTTTAATCAGAAAAATCAATGTTTAGTGGTGTCAACATTCTGAGTCCTTCACCGCCACTTAAATACCATGGCTCCAAAATTAGGTCGGAGGCAGGCGATCCTGTGATGACTGATTCATGCTCGATGCCAAAGATCTTTTCATTGTCCACAAAAAATTGCAGTAGGTTCTTGATCTATTGGCCAGGTGGGCTGAGGAATGGTTGATAGAATTTAATACAGAGAAATGTGAGGTGTTCCATTTTGGGATGTCTAACAAGGGCAGGACCTACACAGTGAATAGTGGGCTTCTGGGGAGTGTTGTCGAGCAGAGGGATCTAGGAGTCCAGGTGCATGGTTCGTTGAAGGTCGTGTCGCAGGTAGATAAGGTGGTCAAAAAGGCTTTTGACACATTGGCCTTCATCAGTCAGAGTATTGAGTATAGAAGTTGGGAGGTCATGTTGCAGTTGTATAAGACTTTGTTGAGACCACATTTGGAGTATTATGTTCAATTCTGGGCACCATATTATAGGAAAGATATTGTCAAGCTTGAAAGGGTTCAGAGAAGATTTACGAGGATGTTGCCGGGATTAGAGGGTGTGAGCTATATGGAGAGGTTGAGTAGGCTCTATTCCTTGCAGCACAGGAGGATGAGGGTCCTCCTGATCTTATAGAGGTGTATAAACTCATGAGTGAAATAAACATGCACAGAATCCATTGCCCAGGGTGGGGGAAATCGAGGATCAGAGGACATAGGTTCAAGGTGAAGGGGAAATTTATAATCAGAATCTGAGGGGTAACGTTTTCACACAAAGGGTGTATGGGACAAGCTGCCAGAGGATGTAGTTGAGGCTGGGACTATCTCAATGTTTAAGAAACAGACAGGTACATGGATAGGACAAGTTTGGAGGGATATGGACCATGCGTAGGCAGGTGGGAGTAATGTATCTGGGACATGTTGGCGGGTGTTGGCAAGTTGGGCCGAAGGGCTTGTTTTCCACTCTCTATCACTCTATGATTCCACACCACATTGACTGGACTTTCCTGGAATACTCTCCATGTATCTCCAACAGAACTCCACAAGTTGGACCCCATCCACCACTGAGGTTCTTTGTTTATATAAGAGTCACTCGGTGTTTATTTGAGGAAATAAAAGATGCAGAGCGTTAAATTGATGATGAGGAATATTTTATAACTGAGTGTGTAACAATGCATATAGACACAAAAAGCTGGAGTAACTCAGCGGGTCGGGCAGCATCTCTGGAGAAAAGGAGTAGGTTGCAGCGGGGACTCACAGGAGTCCAGCCAGAAACTAGTGGGACACGAGTTGTGTGCACTAGACGTGTTTAATCTCTCTAACACAGCTCCCTACTCCTCCAAGGACACGGGCGTTGCCCGGCCTTAAATACCAAATCAGGTACCAACCCCGTGACAAGCGCCTCCCACACCAAGACGCCGCCCTCTAGAGCTGATGGTTCGTTGTGACCTTGGGTTGTCACCGGGTGCCGCCACAAGGTGACTTTTTGGGTCGAGACCCTTCTTCTTCAAAGTAATCGTTCTTTTTTCCACAGAGGAACAGCCAGTGGCAGGAATATATTTCCAGGCTCCACATTTCTTCTTTGCAGACATGTGTGTTTTTGCCGTTGCTAATTATTACTGATCTGCCCCATAAGCATTTACACAGTGTTGCAATATTGAATAACAAATGGAGTATGGTTCACAGGTTGTGGACCTCGCTACCCTCTGTAGCTGCAAATTATGTTTCTAAAACAATCACTGTAATTTCCTATTGACTGTTCCTCTGTGAATACTGCCATCCTGTCAGTGTGTTTGTTTGCAAATCACCTTGCCTTGCCTTGAGGTGGGGATAATCAATACAGCCTGGTATCATAAATGTCTGCTTTTGTCACGTGCAATAAAACTTAACTCAGGGTCATTGTGGCCTGTGATTTTAGGTTCCCCATGGGGCCTCTCTGCTCTGTATATGTATTTACCATGAGACAGAGAAAAAAAAAGATCATTTCATTGGTCTCTGCAGAATACTGGAGCTGGCTACTGTTTAATAGCCATTCCCTCAAAATCTCACTGCAAATACGTGAGAACACCTTCTCTTAATTCCTTTAGATCATTTTTTATTTTACCTTAGTTTAGTTTAGTTTACAGATACAGCGAGGAAATAGGCCTGTCGGCCCACCGGGTCCGTGCCAACCAGCGATCCCCGCACATTGACATTATACTACACCCACGAGGGACAATTCTTACATTTACCAAGCCAATTAACCTACAAGCCTGTACGTCTTTGGAGTGTGGGAGGAAACTGAAGATCTCTGAGAAAACCCACGCAGATCAGGGGGAGAATGTACAAACTCCGTACAGACAGCACCAAGAGTCAGGATCGAACCCGGGTCTCCGGCGCTGCATTCACTGTAAGGCAGCAACTCTACCGCTACTGTCATATGCTGAGAGAATGGAGCGGCTGGACTTGTATACTCTGGGGTTTAGAAGGACGAGAGGGGATCTTATTGAAACATTTAAGATTATTAAGGGTTTGGACACATTCGAGGCAGGAAACATGTTCCCGATGTTGGGGGAGTCCAGAACCAGGGTCCACAGTTTAAGAATAAGGGGTAAGCCATTTCGAACAGAGACGAGGAAACACTTTTTCTCACAGAGAGTTGTGAGTCTGTGGAATTCTCTGCCTCAGAGGGCGGTGGAGGCAGGTTCTCTGGATGCTTTCAAGAGAGGGCTAGATAGGGCTCTTAAAGATAGCAGAGTCAGGGGATATGGGGAGAAGGCAGGAACGGGGTACTGAATGTGGATGATCAGCCATGATCACATTGAATGGCAATGCTGGCTCGAAGGACCGAATGGCCTACTCCTGCACCCATTGTCTATTGTGCCAACGTGACCGCCCTGTAATAAACTTTTAATAAACTGCAATAAAGAAGTGCACAAATGAAGATTCACCGAAAACTTTTGATATTTACTCTCGCTGCCCACCGTTTCGTGAACATGTACAGGCAAATGTGATCAGTGTAACCTGGCATCATGTTTGGCACAAACAAAGTGGGCTGAAGGGCCTGTTCCTGTTCTACATCCTATGTTATTTCCAGTGCAAAACATCGAGTAAGACAAGCCATTCTGCAGTTTGGAAATAAATAATGAAAATAAAAATGAGGAAATATATAGACCATAGGGTTGTATTTCACTTTCTGGACTTCAGACTCACTTCAGGTAGCCCCGGCATTCCCTCTCTCTCTCTATCCCTCCCTCACCCAAGTCACACTAGCTTCTCGTTTTCACCCTGCAAACAGCTAACAACGGTCTGTTTCATTTATCATTGTAACTTTTTAGCATATCTTTTATTTATTGTTCTTTATCTTTCCACATCCTCGTCTATATCTTTCGTTTCCCTTATCCCTAACCAGTCTGTAGCAAGGGTCTCGACCCGAAACGTCATCCATTCCTTCTCTCCAGAGAAGCTGCCTGCCCCGCTGAGTTACTCCAGCTTTTTGTGCCCATCTTCAGACATTCATTAACGATAGGCACAAAATGCTGGAGTAACTCGTAGGGTCAGGCAGCATCTCTGGAGAAAAGGAATAGGTGACGTCATGGGTTGAGACCCTTCAACAGGCTGCGAGTCAGGGAGGGGTTCAGTTGAAGATTATCACACTCAGGTTATAGTCTCTGAAAATCATCCAGAAAAATTAAGGTAGAGAGGTCAGCAATTAAGGTCAGCAACAAAATAAGAAACACTTTTCAGCTGTTTTTTTTTTCTTGTGGTACTTCTTTGCCAAGGGGAGTGAGCACGAGATGATTTGCTCAGGTGTGGCATCCAATTAGTTGACAACAAGCTGCAGGTGAGAAGTTTCAAAGCCTGTTGTGGATTCGAATTGCAATACATGGGACCAAGCACACGGAGTGTTGCAATAACCTTGGGCAGTGGGTGTTAAACGAGGGTCAACAATACACACTAGTCCAGGTGTCATCACTTTGATAATCATCTTAACTCACATACTTCTCAAAGGAACAAAGGTTAAGATGGATGGAACAAACATCAGAGAAGATGCAGCTATTTCAGGAAGATAAGGTAGTGTACATTTTCAAAGATAAAATCTACTAACAACCTGCACTGTGATTTGGCTTTTAAAATTGTTTTTTTTGCAAAAGGAAAGGAAATTAAATGAAAGGTTTAGAAGGATATTGGTCAGGAGTGGTCAAATTGGATTAGTTAGGATGAGGCATCTTTGTGTTGCGTTGAAGGGCCTATTCTGTGCAGTATGACTCCATAATCATTATAGGTGGTAATGTGGTGCAATTTTATCAGCTGAGTTGAGAAGAATATTGTAAACAGCAAGTATTTTTAAATGTGTTCAATCCCACAAGTGTGAATAATCCAAATTTAAATGCAAGATAATTAAGCAAAACAAAACTATCAGGAACATTTTGCTAATGAAGAAGAACCTCTTCAAAAATCTTTAATACTTATGTGATCATTCATGTGTCTTTGCACTTACAAATTGTGTAATTTTAGGAGGCTGGTAAGGGTGACAAAATGTACCAAAGTAATTAATTCAGCAAGGCAGAGTGGTTTTATTTTTAATCTATATTGAGAAAAGTTGAATTGCACTGGATATAATTTAGCCAAAATTTCAAATTTGGGGAAAATAGTTTTCAATGAAACTAAGAGCATTATTCATCATTCCCTCTCCCATCTTTCTATCAGTTGGAGCTATAAGATAATCCATTATTCTGTTTTTTTTTGTTTAAATAATATTGCAAAAAAAAAGTGCAAATTTCTACAGCTGCAAGTCAAGAATGAACCTTTGACAGCTGTGGCAAAGTACATGAGCATAAACCAGCATATAATAGAAATGGAAAGTAGAAACCTGTACAGACATGTAAAAATGAATGGAAGAGCTGGAATCCTTTACAGGATGAATCTGGGGAGTTAACCATAGGAAATGGCAAAGACCCATTGAGATTCAGTGGTGCATTATTGTCACATGTGAAAAGGCACAGTGAATTTAATTTTTTGCATATAGCCTAGTGAAGTATTGCCGCACCTCGGCACAATCCCGATTTAGCAAAGTGTACAAAAATAGTCCACTGAGACCTCATGCAAAAGGCACCAGGTTCTAGTGCCAAGCCAAAGTCCAGACTGTGCTCTGGGACTCACGGAGCGGAGCCTGATCTAGGCGAGTCCCAGGCTGTTGTGTGTCTCCAGCCATCTTCTCCACCCTCGGTCTTCTTGGTAGAAGATACCGAGAATAGTCCATTAATAAAAAAATATTGATGGCGCTACAGGGAGCAAGGGTGATGTAAGGTTATGCAGATTGAAAGGAGGATTAAAAAGGGAAATAATTGTTTGAAGTGAATAATACTACAATGGTTGCAATGGGGGTTTTGGAGGTCTTGAAGTATAAAATAAAGTATTGGTATACAACTGCAACGGGTAATTGGGAATGCAAATAAAATGTTGCCATCTATTGAAAGGGTTGTGACATTTATATTTTGTTATGTTTGGTTTGTTCTAAATTACCAGAAGCCGAAAAGAAAAAAATCAATCATTATGTGATAAGTGAAAACAATATTCCCCTGAGTTTAAGAATTATGGTGGAAGATACACCATTAGTTTAGTCTGAATACCAAGGACGTAATTGGTTGAGCATTGAAGTAAGAAGTGGCAGTTTAATTTGGATAACAGCCTGTTATGCAATGCTTAAGTGCAAAAGCTGACACTTTATTTTTCTAAGATTTTAAATGAGCAGCCTGTGAGAAAAGTACTTTGGTGAAACAGTACATCGTTGTTGCGTCTTGTAACCATTTGGAGCAAGTTAAGTCTGCAATATTGGGCATCTAAGCAGGTATCAATAATTGCAGTATAAGTGGAATTTGTATTTAACAGAATTCTCAGCTAACAAGCAGAATAGGTAGTTGATAGTTACTTTGCAATTTTAGCAGATCTTTAGTTTAGTCAAAGAGTCAGACGGCGTGGAAACAGGCCCTTCGGCCCAACTTGCCCACGCTGCCCAACATGCCTCATCTACACTAGTCCCACTTCCCCTTGCTTGGCCCATTATCCATCTAAGCCTATCCCGTCCATGGTTGAGAGATGCAGCATGGAAACGGGCCCTTTGGCCCAACCGAGTCCACGCTGACCAACGATCACTCGTGCATTATTTCTATCATTCACTCTGGGGACAATTTACAGAAGCCAATTAACCTACAAACCTGTATGCCTTTGGAGTGTGGGATGAAGCTGGAGCACCTGGAGGAAACCCACACAGTCACACGGAAAACATGCAAACTCCACACAGAAAGCACCGATGGTGAAGATTGAACCCGGGTCTCTGGCCCTGTGAGGCAACACCTCTACCGCTGCGCCACTATGTTTAATAGTACCCAGTTATAAATTGCTTGAATGAGAGTGCCATTTTATATAGTATTTGTCAGACCTATAAAAGTGCTTAACAGATGGAGAATAAATGGTTTCGAATTGTTTCGATCTACAAAGCTTTTTTTTTTTTTCTGCGAACCTTTTGAGGGAAAATCTAAAATGTATTTTCCCCCTTTTTTAAGCACCGCTAAACCTGTGAGATTGAATAATATTATATTAAAAGTCGCACGGTTTAATGACTGAATTTGATCAATGCTTCCCTCACACATTTTTGCTGAATCGTCACTTTAAACAAAATGGCCACAAAAAGCTGGATTCACTGATAAATGGATAATTTAAAAATAATTTAAACATCGTTTAACCTCCTTGAATGATGATAATATAATAATCATATCCCAGGCATAGAGCCAATGAAATATGTTGCATACAAATTGGCTTGCGTTACTTCCACTGCAACCTTTTTATCCCTCTTGCTTTAAATGCTGAATGTAATATGGTTAGGCTGGTCTAAAACAACCCGATTTCATTGTAGGCTTCAAGACACCATTTTTTTTTTGTGTGAGAACTGTTCTTTCTCTGGTCTCTACATTTGCCAGAGTTAATGGCTCTAAATTTGCAATCGGTAATGGGCTGTCCGTTTTCATTTAAAACTTCATGTCCATGTGATCGGAGCAGAATTAGGCCATTCAGCCCATCAGGTCTATTCCACCATTCAATCATGGCTGATCGATCTTTCCCCTTTAACCCCATTCTCCTGCCTTCTCCCCATAACCCCTGACACCCATGCTAATCAAGAATCTATCAATCTCTGCCTTAAAAATATCCATTGACTTGGCCTCTACAGCCTTCCGTGGCAATGAATGCAGATCAGGCAGCATCTCTGGAGAGAAAGGATGGGCATCAGGCCCTTAAGATTACAGCCATATGTAAGTTCGGTTCATTACCTAAAGCATAGAAACGGCTCGCTGAATCTATATGCCAGGTTGGTGCCATTTCACAGTCCCAACTATGTGCTCGGGGCCCATTGCAAACGTCGCCTCCACCTGGCCATCCCGTGAACCGTCGTCCCTCTCCTTGCCCGGCCATCTTCAAACTTCGTGTGTGCTGGGGCTGCCTGGTGCCGTTGACATCATCGACTTCCTCCACTTCCTCTCTCTTTCCTCTTTTTGAAACTCTTACCGAATAATGAAAGGCATATGTGGAGAGGATGTTTCCACTGGTGGGAGAGGCCAGGACAAGGTCACAGCCTCAGAATTAAAAGGCGCTCTTTTAGAAAGGAGGTGAGGAGGAACTTCTTTGGTCAGAGGATAGTTAATCTGTGGAATTCATTGTCACAGAGGGCTGTGGAGGCCAAGTCAGTGGCAATTTTTAAGGCAGAGATACACACATTTCTGATTGGAACAGGTGTGGGGGGTTACGGGGAGAAGGCAGGAAAATGGGATTAGGAGGCAGAGATCAGCCACGATTGAATGGTGGAATGGACTCGATGGGCCGAATGGCCTAAATCTACTATCACGTGAACTCTCCGGTTCCTGGACTTCTGGGATGAGGAGGGGTGGGCTCAGTGGCTTCCGTCTCCTGGTTCTGCGGTGGGTGAGCCTGGTCCGTTGTTGGGATATTGCCGCTAGTTGCCGGGACAGTTTGCTGCGTGTGGGACCAGTGCACATTCTCCCGGTGACCACGTGGATTTCCTCCAGGTGCTGCCGTTTCATCCCACGTCCGAAAGACGTGTGGGTTTGTCGGTTAATTGGCCTCAGTAAATTATTCCGAACGTATGGGTGTGGATGAGAAAGTGGGATAACATGGAACTAGCGTGAAGGGGTGATCGATGGTTAACATGGACTCGGTGGCTCCTCAAGGCTGTTTCTCTAAACTAAGGTCAAATTACTTTTCATTAAAATTGGAATCCAGCCGTGGTTTAAATTGCAGAGTAGTGAAAGCAGTGTTGAGAACAGTGCCATTGCCTTTGACAGGGTGAAGACTAGGGGAAAAAAAACCTGTCTGATTCCAGATAAAGAATCAAATCGAGATAAAGAGCTGGGGCAGCAGGGTGAAGGCCGCGGACACCAATAGGATCAACAAATTCATCAGGAAGGCTGGCTCCGTCCTGGGGGCGGAGTTGGATTCATGGGAGGTGGTCTTGGAGAGGTGGATGCTCCTCAAACTGCGGAGCATCCTGGACAATACAGCTCACCCCCAATACAGCTCACCCCCTCCATGACACTGGACAACCTGAGGAGCTCCTTCAGCAACAGACTGGTTCTACCAAGATGCAGGACAGAACACCACAGGAGATCCTTCTTCCCTGTGGCTATCAAACTGTACAACTCCTCTCCCTTTTGTCATGGGGTAGACTGAGACTGATTCTTTCCCCCCCCCAACCAAATCTTTGCACATCCTCGATCCTTTCCAGGCACGAAATTCGCTATCAAAACTTGCGGGGGACACTTCGCTATCAAAACTTGCTTCTGCCGTGGGCCCTGTGGACGGTAACATCGGGAGCTGACCTTGTTGGTGACCGACTCCGAACTCCAGCAACAGCAGCTTCGTCCGCCCCGAATCGTGCGGCTTCAATCGGCCTGTTCACGTGGTCTTTTATCGGCCAGCAGGGGCTTCAACATCGGGAGACTCGATCGCCTCGATGCAGCATTTTGGTTTTAAGCCGCGCCGGGCGGTGAAAGGCCCCGCGAACGGGCCGATTCAGCCCTTAGAAAACGTCTGATAAAGTTTGGATTGCAAAATATGGGGGCGGGGGAGGGATTGTCCCCCACCTCTCAAAGCATAGGGGGGGACGTGTCCCCCAGGATTTCCGCCCATGATCCTTCCCACTCGTCATGTTAATTTCATGTTTCATGTATTTTGTGCTTTTTTTTTAAAATATTTTTATTTTATTAGAAGTAAGTACAGTTGTGTACAATCATATTTTCATAATACATTTTATGTACAGCTTCTTATTTTTTAATTATAGTAAAGAGGAAAAATAAAAATAAATTAGATAATAAAGTATAGAAAAACGTGAGATGTATAGTGTGTGGTGAAGAAAAATAGGGAAAGAAAGAAGAAAGTTAAAGAGAAGAAAATAGGAAAAAGAGAGTAAAAGAAAAAAGGAAGAAAAAGAAAAAAGAAGTAAGGAGATCATTATTTATAATCTTGACTATCCCTCGCCCAGTCCTGAGACAGTTAGCTTCTACAATTGTGTTGCACCATATGATTCCAAAAAGACGACAAATGGAGACCAACTCGTTGTGAATTGGTCAGATTTATCTATTAGGAGGAATCGCATTTCCTCAAGATGTGCGGTGTCCAACATACTTGCAATCCACATTTTGAGCGTTGGTATTGGTGTATTTTTCCAAAATTTAAGTATGAATCTTTTTGCTATTATTAAACCATAATTAAAAAATAATTTTTGAGATGGATTCAGATTATTCCCATCTTCCATTACCCCAAATATAATCAATACATTATTAGTTTCCATTTTTATCTTCAATAATTTTGTAAATATTTCAAAAATATCACTCCAGAATCTATAAATCAGCCCGTTCACGTGACTGTTGGCAGATCAATTTCCCTCCTGGGATAAATAAAGTTCTATCATATTGTATCAAAAACGTCACATTGGCTAATTTGTGTTTGGAGAAATAAAACCAAAAAAAATGAAGTCTAGCATTCACAAAACAACAGTGTTGATCATTGGTCCAATTTTGAAGAGTGCGGATAATATTGCACAGCCAATATAACCAATGTCCAAGTTAAACAGTCAGGGTGACAAACAGCAGGGAAACAAGCCCAATGGCACACAAAGTCCACAATGATGAAAGATCCATGGGAGGACAATTAAGTTGCATCAACCCATTATTTTAATACTCATCAACTCTTATCAGATTCTACCACCTAACTATCATGAGGGCCGATTTCCAATGGCCAATTCAAACAACCAACCCGAACATCCTTGAGTTCTAGGAGGAAGCCAGACAACCTTGAGGAAGCCAGTCACAAGGAGAATGTACAAACTTTAAACTGCCAGTATCCGAGGTCAGGATTGAATTTGACCATCTGGCACCTTGAACCAGTGCATTCCTGAGTGGTTTTAGTCTCAGGAGAAAGGTCCAACATGCTGAGGAAATTTAAAGGATTCCGAGTGTTCAGAACTTTCTTCTAACTGTTGGAAATGCTCATTGTAGACGGATCAACTCTGGATGTTTTTAAGGAAAAGGTTGGTGGGGATCAGGCAGGAAAGAAGAGGCGATCACAGGGTCAGCCATGATCTTTTTGAATGGTGGAAGAAGCTGAGCGGTATGGCTTACTCCTGCTTCCTGTACCTTCGTCCACCTGCTTTAATGCCCTATTTCTCTCCAGTTGATCGCATCTTGTGTGATCGAGTGACATGCAGCTCAGAAACGGGGCACCTTCCACATACTGCACGGTGGCGCAGCGGTAGAGTTGCTGCCTTGCATTGCTTCCGGTGCCAGTAGATCCGGATTTGATTCCGGACTACGGGTGCTGTTTGTATGGAGTTTGTACGTCCTCCCCGAGACCTGCGTGGGTTTTCTCCGAGATCTTTGGTTTCCTCCCACACTCCAAAGACCGACAGGATTGCGGGATTGCGGTAAAATTGTAAATTATCCCTAGTGTGTGTGTGTGTGTAGGATTGTGCAAGTGTGCGGGGTTCGCTGGTCGGTGGGGACTCGGTGGGCCGAAGAGCTTGTTTCCGCGCTGTATCTCCAAACTAAAAAACAAACTACTCACGGCACACAATTTTGCACTTTGTCCAAGAATCATAGAGTTCAACAGCAAAGAAGCAGGACCTCCAACCCACCGTATCCATGCCGACCATTGTGTCCATCTACATTAGTCCCACTATCCTGCATTAACTCCATATCCCTCTCTGCCTTGCTCATCGAAGTATCTGTCGAGATGTCCCTTTTAGTTAGATAGAACTCTGAGGGCGAACGGAAACTAAGGATATGGGGAGAAAGCAGGAATGGGGTACTGATTCTGGATGATCAGCCATGATTATATTGAATAGGGGTGCTGGCTCGAAGGGCTGAATGGCCTACTCCAACTATTTTCTATGTTTCTATGTGCTGTTACTGCTCCTGCCTCCGCTAGCCACCATGCCAGTTCATTCCAGATATATATTACTCTTTGTATGAAACATTTACCCCTCAGCTCCCCTTAAAACTCTTCCCCCCCTAAACTTAAATCTGTGTCCTCTAGACCTAAATACCTTTAGCATAGCAAGAGTACACTGGCAAACTATCCTGTCTGTGACTCCCATAATATTATTTAAATATTCATGGTACCACTCTGCCTTCTTTGCTCCATGGAGAACAGATCAAGCCTATCCAATCTCTCCTAATAACCCAAGCTTGAATCCAAGCAGCTTCCTTGTAAATGTACCTCATTCATGTCCTTCCTATAAAGAGATGTTCTGCTATTCTAATCCTTCAGTCTATAGGTTTGAGGAGCAGAATTAGGCCATTCGGCCCATCAAGTCTTCTCTGCCATTTCATCTTGGCTGATCTATCTTTCCCCATCAATCCCATTCTCCTGCCTTCTCCCCATAACCCCTGACACCGGCACTAATCAGGAATCTGTCAATCTCCACCTTAAAAATATCCATTGACTTGGCCTCCACAGCCTTCTGTGGCAATGAATTCCACAGATTCATCACCCTCTGACTAAAGACATTTCTCCTAATCGTTCTAAAGGTAGTACTTTTATTCTGAGGCTTATGGCCTTGGTGTTGGACTCTCCCAGGAGTAGAAACATCCTCTCCACATCGACTCTATACAGGCCTTTCATGATTCAATAAGTTCAATGAGATCTCCTCTCATCCATCCCACCACCCTCAGACTACATAAATTCCTCCTCCATAGCACTAAGGTGGTTCACGTGGGGAAGTTAACATCATCTACTCATAATTCTAAGTGGCCAATTATGCAAACAGCAATTAACCAAATGGAAAGAAAAGCCATTTGGCTACCTGGCCATTCTTGTCACCAATGTATCTTGTGATTCCTGAAAGCATGCTTTGTTGTCTGTTCTATAACACGCAGCTCTCGAATCCCCATGCTAAAATCTTACTTTAGTTTAGAGATGCAGTGCGGATGCAGGCCCTTTGGCCCACCGAGTCTGTGCTGACCAGTGATCCTTGCACATTAACACTGCCCTACCTATCCTAGGGACAATTTACATTTACATCAAGCCAATTTGCCTACAAACCTGTACATCTTTGGAGTTTGGGAGGAAACTGCAGCTTCCGGAGAAAACCCACGCAGGTCAAGGGGAGAACGTACAAACTCTGTACAGACAGCATCCGTGGTCAGGATCGAACCTGGGTCTCTGGCGCTGTGAGGCATCAACTCTACCGCTGCACCACTGTGCCGTCCAAGTATTTTCTAGTTGGATTCTTCACTCACCTTGGTTATGATGTTTACTAGCAGAGAATGAAATGACATTTTCTTATCCGCCAATTATTTGAACAACCAACAAACATCCTTACAGATAAACCTGTACAGCTTAGTGCAGCCAACCTTTTAGCCTTTGTTTTGGGGTTTAGTGCTGAGGCAGGGTCATATTATTTTGAGGTTAAGTGTAGACACAGTGCCTTATTGAAAATGAAAGAGACTATTCCTTAATAATGTTTGTGAAGGTTAAAGAGTAAATAATGTTTTATTTCCAGTGCTGTGAACTTTATTCATATCACATCCAACAAAAGCACACCAAGTGTCTGCTGGTAATTTGCTTTTTGCTCTCCTGGTGATTTATGATATTTTTGCTAAGGGGTTCTCTTGTGTCAAACTTTATTTGTAATTCAATCCATTGTAACAGGAGCACAAATTGCAGATTGAGTAAAACAGGTAGAATATTAGAGGCTTTTGTAATTGAAAATAGCAGGGGATCTCACTTGGTATGAAGTGTGTTTAAATATACTTGAGTAAAGCCTCCATACAATCTCCTGGCTTTATGCTGAGTTTAAAAATAGTGTAGGTTGGAGATGCAGCGTGAAAACTGGCCCACCGAGTCCACACTGACCAGTGATCAGCCATACACTAGTTCTATCCTGCACATTAGGGGGCAATTTGCATAAACCAATTCACCTACAAATCTGCAAGTCTTTGGAGTGTAGGAGGAAGCTGGAGCACCCGGGGACAACCCACGCTGTCACAGGGGGAACATACAAGCTCCCGATAGACAGCACCCATAGTGTGGATCAAACCCGGGTCTCTGGCGCTGTGAGGCAGCAGTTGTACTGCTCGGCCATTAGTACAGAAATATTCCAGTAAATATGGAAATGATTAATCTAATAAAGTGTCGGTAAATTAGCAAAAATAATCGGATTGTTTGCTTTGAATGTAAATCACTTGAATCTCCAATGAGTTATTTGCTGGCCTTTCATGATAAAAGCTATTGGAGTGTTGGGGGAGTTATAACTGGCCTTAATGGTGGAATCCATATTATCACCTAAAAATTTGGCTTTTCGGCTTCATTGCAAATAAAATCTGCCATCTTAAATGTGATGAGCTTTACTTACACAAGAAGGAAATGGCAAGAAAAATGAAAATACCTTGATCGAGGCATGATAAGAGGTTACTGTTGCTTTAAAAAATAATAAGGTCGGCGTAACTCTAACTCTCGGTCATCTTCATACAAAATTTGCAACTAGAGGTAAATTTTAAAATCAACATAAAACATGTTGGAAAATTCTATAATTGCAAGGTCAGAACAATTGTGGCAGTAAAAAGTGTTTGGCTAATATTTCATTTTAATGTGTATATTAATCATCCACATGTAAATGTGCAAAGGCCATTTTTGTTTCAATTTCATCAAGAATATTTCAATAATTGGAATAATTTTATTAATTCAAATGAAAATGTAATAATAAGCAACCAATTTGCAGGTAAACGTCAGGGAGTGAGTGGAATAATTTAGTTAACACGATGAATGGTCGGAATTCTTGGGTCCACCGTCTTATCAGCAGCCATTTATATAATTACAAATAGCTGCAATTCTAGATAAATGTTGTAATTTTTAAATTAATAATATATTAATTATTTCATATACTTGTACAGCATTGCCATTTTGAGTGGGCAAATTCAACTGCATGTGTTGATCACTCAAGAACGCAAACTCAATGCTATCATTTATTTCAAGAGAGCTTGTATACAAAATCAGGGATGTAATGCTGAGGCCTGTAAGGCACTGGTAAGGCTGCATTTGGAGTATTGTGAGCAATTTCGGGCACCATATCTGAGGAATTGATGCCCTGGCTCTGGAGAAAGTCCAGAGGACGGTTTACAAGAATGATCCCAGGAATGAGTAGGTTAACCTATGGTAGACGTTTGTTGGCACTGGGCCTGTACGCGCTGGAGTTTAGGAGAAGAGGGAGGGAGGTGGGGGGGGGGGGGACTTATTGAAATGTACAGACTAGTAAAAGGCTTGGATAGAGTGGATGTGGAGAGGATGTTTCCACGAGTGGGAGAGTCTTGGACTGGAGATCGTAGCTTTAGAATTAAAGGATGTCCACGTCGACCATCGATTCCCCAATTACACCATGTCATCCCACTCACTTAATGTAAATATTAGACAATTTGCCCAAGTTACTGCTCTCATTCTGAACTTTGCAGGGCAACAGTTTGTCAGAGTGGTTTCATTTTTTTAGCTTAATTTAGTTTAGAGATACTGCACGGAAACAGGCCCTTCGGCTCACCAGCTCTGCGCCGACCAGTGATCCCTGCATATTAACACCATCCTACACACACAAGGGACAATTTTTAATTTACCAAGCCAATTTACCTGCATACCTGTATGTCTTTGAGTGTGGGAGGAAAACCGAAGATCTCGGAGAAAACCCATGCAGATTTTCTTTGATGTTGGCTCTTTCATCTCTCTTGTCTGTTTTGATCTTGTAAGTTGAAATTACTTTCAAACAAATATTCTTATTGCATAATATTTTCTTTGGAGCTTGCGTTTCTTTGCATGAATGCAGCAACCATTGATCAAAATAGTGCTG
>JAXLNO010000878.1:0-52783 GCA_038087875.1 Malacoraja senta | reverse complement strand
TTGTCCCTTTACTTCCCCCCTCGACTCCATTCAAGGACCCAAACAGTCGTTCCAGGTGCGACAGAGGTTCACCTGCACCTCCTTTAACCTCATCTATTGCATCCGCTGCTCTAGATGTCAGCTGATCTACATTGGTGAGACCAAGCGAAGGCTTGGCGATCGTTTCGCCGAACACCTCAGCTCAGTCCGCAAAAACCAACCTCCCCTTCCTATCTCTCCCTCAGCCCTCGGGCTCCTCCTCCTCCTTTTGCCTTTCTTCTCCCCACCCCCCCCCCCCCCCCCACACCCTATCAGTCTGAAGAAGGGTTTAGGCCCGAAACGTTGCCTATTACCTTTGCTCCATAGATGCTGCTGCACCCGCTGAGTTTCTCCAGCATTTTTGTGTAACTTCGATTTTCCAGCATCTGCAGTTCCTTCTTAAATACTGATTGTGGATGATCAGCCATGATCACATTGAATGGTGGTGCTGGCTCGAAGGGCCGAATGGCCTACTCCTGCACCTATTGTCTACTATCTACATTTTGAGTCCTTTCTTAGAGCCTCCCTGAATCAGAAAGATATTTAGAAAAATACCAGTAAAGGCAACTCCTGTTAATATATTGCCAGATCTATGCTAGCTGCCTTTTCCCAAGTCTTACCTAAATTGTTGCCAATGCATCCCACACACTCATCCCCATGCTGGTGAATATCTGACTGGCCAGAAACTAAAACACATTTCAAACTCTAGAATTGCACTTAAACCCACTGTCCTACAGCCTTCCCTGCATCTGCCAGCAGACCATTTTTGACTGATATGACTGGACAAATAATTATCAATCAGCGGTTTTCTCTCTTTAGAATAACAAAGAAAACTTTGATGATCAATTGACTAATTTTTCTTCTGACAACCTGTAAAACTCTTGGATTTTAGTAGAGACACCTCCCATGACACAGATCTTGGAATAGAATTTCCGGACAACATCTAAATGTCTCTGAATGCTCCTGATCTTTTCTCACATCCAACTCTTCACCTTCCAATTTAAAAGTCAAGGGAAAAAAAGGCGAAATATAAAGGAAGAAATTAATCATAATAAACTTTCTCTGTATGACATTGGAAAGCGAGGTTTAAAAAAATGGAATTGGTCGTTAAATGGAGGGAGTAAACAAGCAAATCCCCAAACTCTCTAAAAGTAGTCCCTCTATCATACCACCATGGGGAGAACAGAAAATGGTCAAACGCTCAACATAGACACAAAGAGGAACAAAAGTTTTAAAATGATTCTTTGACATTGAAAGCTCCCTGTAAAATGGGAACTCCTTACGTTTCCTGTCCCCAACAAAGAAGTGATTCATAAAATTAGGAAAAGTCCCTGGAGTTTACATAGTAGACCTCCCCGCTGTTATAAAAACATAAAAGTTATTTCAGAATTCATACTCTGAAAGAAAATATTAACTGTGTTGCATGTTGAATGTAAAAATGTAATTGAATTCTTTGGTGAAATTATTAATATTATAACTAGATTGTTCAAGTTTAAGCTATTATTCACTTACCGTGTCCTTGTCCCTCTGCTAAATTCCAATTCTTTCAACTGGTTGTTAACTAACTTATCCCAAATATTGACTCAGCTAATCAATCAGTTAGAATTCCTGTTTTTTTCTTTTGACCAGATAGCAGACCTAAACGGAGAGCAAAAGGCAATCTGCTGGAGGAACTCAGCGATTCAGTGCACAGGAAGGGTCCCGACCCCAAACATTTTCTGTCCATTTCTCTCCACAGTTGCCTGACTCACTAAGGTCCTCCATTTAATTTCCTTTTGCTTAAAATTCCAATATTTATAGCCTGTTTTGTCTCCATTAAGTAAAACTATAATATTTTCACTGATGCTCAATGTGGCTGAGATTTTATTTCTGGTTTGAGTTGATAGACTAAAACTTTAACCATTTACAAAACAGGAGGTTATTCAGTCCAGGCAGTATCTGTGGAGGGAATGGATAGGCGACGCTTTGTTGTCGGGACCCTTCTAGAGTCGGAAGAAGGGTCCTGACCCGAAACATCATCTATCCATTCCCTCCACAGATGCTACCTGACCTGCTGATTTTACTCCAACTCTGTGTTTTACTCAAGATTCCAGCATCTGCAGACCCTTGTATCTCCAGGTTATTCAGTCCAATGTTTTGGGGCTATTGGAAAAAGGCTCATCGCCTGTCTTGGGATCTGCAGGTTTATAGATTATGATGTTTTAAAGTATCATAAAATACTAATCCTACATTGCCATTTGGCTGAACATGCACGTTTCATTCGCTTCCAATTGTTTTGCAGTTAACTGAAATCATTGCAGTATTAATGCGTCTACTCGGGGGAATAAGTCCTTTCTATTCATTTTTTCATGGCTTCTTATAATGTTTCACATTTCAAATATATTTATTTTCAGCTTCCTCTGTACTTCAGGAAACAGCCCCGGCATGTCCAAACTGTCCTCCTACCAGTTCCTGGGTATCTTGCACTTTCAATGTTATATCCTGCATTAAATGTTGTACCCTTTATCCTTTTACCATGCACTGTGGACAACTTGATTGAATTCATGTAAAGTCTTTCTTTTGACTCGATAGCACACAAACAAAGGTTTTTCACTGTACCTCGGTACACGTGACAATAATAATAAACTAATAAACTAAACTAAACAAAATAGCCCCTGCACCCTCACAAGCATAGTCACAACATTATGTAGTGTGGTGACCTGAATTGCACATTTCCAGATTCTCTGCGTTAGTTAAAAAGAAGAAAATGTACTCCAAGTGTCTTCTTAATTACTTTAACCATCCAACCACCTTCAGAAATTGGTGGGTATTTATGCCAACATCAGAACCTCTCACATTCCATGCACTTATTATGATCCTTTTCTTGTTTGTCTTCCCCATATGCATTACTTCACAGAATCAGATAACATTACTTCACAGAATCAGATAACAGGAAGCCATTCAGCCTGGCGAAATATATGTGAGAACAATCCATTTCATGCCATCCCCCATATCTTTTCACAAACATCCCATCCCCTTCTGAATGCTACAACTGAAGCTGTCTCCCCTACTCCCTCTGTCACTGCTTTCCAGGTTCGCTGTGTTAAAATAAAAATCTTCCTTCACTTTTAGACTTTAGAGATACAGCACGGAAACAGGCCCTTTGGCCTACCGAGTCTGTGCTGACCAGTGATCACCTTGTACATTAGCACTACCCTACACACCAGGGACAATTTACAATTTTACCAAAGCCAATTAACCTACAAACCCACATGTCTTTGGAGTGTGGATGGAAACCGGAGCACCTGGAGAAACCCCACATGGTCACAGGAGAACATGCACACTCCGTACAGACTGCACAATCAGGATTGAACCCGGGTCTCTGGCATTGTAAGGCAGCAACTCAACCGCTATGCCACTGTGCCACTTTTGTGATTCTTGCCTGTCACATTCATTCCATGCTCCCTAATTCTTCACCACTATCTCAATGAGATCTGCTCATAATCTCTTTGATCTAAGGAGATCAAATACAACTTCTTCAGTCTATTCATGTAGCTAAAGTCCTACGTTCCTGGAATATTTTCAGTGAATTTCTTCTGTACCCTCTCCAAAGTTTTCACATCATTCCTAAATTATGTCACCAGAACTGTCACCAGAACTGGTTTAGGTATAAGGAAAGGTTGGACAAACTTGAATTGTTTTCTCCTGAGCATTGGAGGTGGACCCGGTAGAAATGTATAAAATGATGTGAGGCATAGATAGGGTAGGCAGGGAAAGGGAATAGTCAAATATTCGAGGCAAAGCTATAAGGTCAGAGGGAGAAAATTCAAAGGAGATGCGCGGGCAATGTGCTGCCAGCGGTGATGATGGAAGCTGATGCAATGGTGGCGTTTAAAAGGCTTGTAGAAAGGTACATGACTGCAGGGAATGGAGTGAAATGGAGCATGATCAGGCAAAATGAGCTTATTGAAGTAGGCACAGAAATTTTGGGCCAAAGGCCCTATTCCTGTGCTGTATTGTTCTGTATGCCCTAACTTTGTATATTATGGCAGAATTCCCGATTAACACTCAAAACCAAGGTTTCTTTGGTCTTGTACTTCACAGGATGTCATATGTCCTTTTAAACATTTTAACAAGCTTTTACACTCAGACTTTTTACACTCAAAGATACAGCATGAAACCAGGCCCTTTGTCCCACTGAGTCCACACTGACCATTGATCAGCCATTCCCACTAGATCTATGTTATTCCACTTTCTCATCAACTCCAGACAGACTACGGTCAATTTACAGAGGCCAGTTAACACAAACCCACATGTTATAGTGTCTTACAGATAGAAACAGGCCCTTCGGCCCAACTTCCCATGCCGATCAAGATACACTAGTCCCATCTGCCTGCGTTTGGCCCATCTCCCTCTAAACATTTTCTATCTGTGTTCCTGTCCAAATGTCTTTTAAACATTGTCATAGTACCAGCCTCATCTACCTCCTCTGGCAGCTCGTTCCATACACCCACCACCCTCTGTGTGAAACGTCTTTGCAATGTGGGAGGAAACTAGGGCACCTGGAGGAAACCCATGCAGTCACAGGGAAAACGTGCAAATTCCACACAGACTGCACCCAAGGATTGAACCTGGGTCTCTGGCGTTGTGAGGCAGCAGATCTGCCTGCTGTGTCGCTAATCACCACCCAAGAATTTGAGATAAAGAATAAAATTCACCATCAAGGAATTTATGTGAATAAAAAGCAAATAAATCAACACTTAGTTTCTTCTTTTTTCACCTTGCGTTTCTTGACGCGTGCATGGATGACACATCTTAGGTTTAGGGAACTCTCATAAGGACCGCTATCTAGGAACACTAAAAACTCCCAGCAGCTCACACAGTAGGCACAGTGGTGCAGCGGTAGAGTTACTGCCTTACAGCACCAGAGACCTGGGTTTGATCCTGAATACAGGTGCTGTCTGTACCAAGTTTGTACGTTCTCCCTGTGACTGTGTGGGTTTTCTCTGGGTGCTCTGGTTTTCTCCCACATTCCAAAGATGTACAGGTTTGTAGGTTGATTATCTTCGATAAACTTGTAAATTGTCCTCAGTGTGTAGGATACTACTAGTGTATGGGGTGATCACTGGTTGGCACAGACTCAGTATGCTGAAGGGTCTGTTTCCATGCTCTAAAAACCTAAGGAAAGTAGGAAAGGAACAGGTGACGTTTTGCGTTGAGACCCTTCTTCATACCCGAAACATCACCTATTCCTTTTCTCCAGAGATGCACTGTCTGACCCATTTAGTTACTCCAGCTGTTTGTGTCTACTTTTGGTTTAAACCAGCATCTGCAGTTCCTTCCAACACAGATAGTGTAGTAATGTAGGAGTCACCTGTACAATGCATAGATATCCCAATCTATTTATGCTCTCCAGTTTATACTACCTTCTTTTGTCCTACCAAAAGATTTGCAAAGTTACATTTCAAATGAACAAAGGGATCTCCATGCACAGACCCATAGATGCCTGAAGGTGGCAGTACAAGTAGATAAGGCGGTAAAGGCAGTGTATGGGGAAAGTTAGCTTCATTAGACAGGGCACAGAACAGAAGAAATACAAACAGTAACTGCTGGAAAATCTCAATGGTTCAGGTAGCACCTGTGAAAACAAAAAGCATTAAAAAAAATCAAGTTATCAGGTCCTGGACTCTTCGTTAATGCCAAGAAGGAGAGAAACTATAATGGTTCAATGGTTCTTTATATGCACAGAACAGTGACATTCGTTTGCGCAACCCACAAATGCACAGTCACCATATTTTGGCACCGTTTAAACATGAAAAGTACAAAGTCCAGTCCACATACTGGAAGTACTAGAATCTCCCCCCCCCCCCCCCCCCAGGTAACAGAGAAGATGGGGGAGCATGATAGGTGGAACAAAGGGAATTCCTCTGATATGGTGAAATAATGTGCCCATTAAGAAGCAAGTTAGCTCCTTTGCCTGTGTAATGTGTTGCTAATGTTGCAAAGTCCAGGTAATGTGTGTGGTCTAGTCAACTGGATCGAACCTGGATCTCTGGCGCTCTGAGGCAGCAGCTTTACCAGCTGCGCCACTGTGCTGCCCTATACAATTTAAATTCAAATATACCCTGTCCTAGTTTAAATTCTCCTGAGTAGCACCATCAAACTTCCCTGTGAGGATATTGGTTCCCCAGTTGTGGTGTAAGCTGCCTGTTTGATTCGAGTCCCCCCCCCCCCCCCCCTTCTTTGGAAGCGAGCCCAATGATTTGGAGAACCTCCCTCCTGCACCAGTTCCTCAGCTACACATTGAACTGCACTATGTTTCTATTTCTTGCCTCACTAGCATGTGGCATGGCTAGTAATTTTGAGATTACAACCCTGGAGGTCTGCTTTTTACCTACTACTCAACTCCTTAAAATTTATTTGCAGGACCTCACCTCCTTTCCGACCAATATCATTGTTATCAATATGATCCATGATTCCTACTCCTACCTTTTCCCTCTCAGAAGAATATCCTGTGCCTGTCAGAGATATCCTTAACCCAGCACCAGGGTGGCAACAAACCAGCCTGGAGTCTTGCTTACTGCTGCAGAAACACCTGTCTGTACCCCTGACTATATAGAGTCCATGATCACTATTACCCTCCTAAACTTCACTGCTGTTCAACATAGCCAGATGTGGTGCCACTTTTGTAGTTGCTGCTACTAATATGTTAGGGAGGCCACCCCCCTCCAAAATGGTATATTTATTTGAGAGGAAATTAGTCACTGGAGACTCTTGATCTGCCTGCCCCTCCTGGCAGTAAGCCATCTATCTCTCTGAACCTTGGGTTCAGCAGTCTGATAACAGTAGGGAAGAAGCTGCTCCCAAACCTGGCGACGTTCCAGTGACGAGTGTAAGGACAGGGAATGGCGACTGCCATGGTCCTGTTACGATGATCCAAATCACTGGATGGATTTAAGAGAGAGTTAGATAGAGCTCTAGGGGCTAGTGGAGTCAAAGGATATGGGGAGAAGGCAGGCATGGGTTATTGATAGGGGACGATCAGCCATGATTACAATGAATGGCGGTGCGGGCTCGCAGGGCCGAATGGCCTCCTCCTGCACCTATTTTCTATGTTTCTATGTTTCTATGATGATGCTGCTGACCCGCTGCATTCCTCCCGCACTTTGTGCCTTGCAAGTTAATGGTTTGGGAAAGGGAACTGCGAGATTATACAGTATGAACAAACAATATGAGCAAGGGATCATAATTTTATTCTGTGGCAAATGGAAGGATGCAAGATGGCACCGGATATGTGTACCAAGCCCCTGGTACTTTTACTGAATTGTATGCAATAAAGGAATTTCACTGTACATGTGACACTACAATCCCATTGAACCGCTCTGAAGCTATTGACTATAACCCTCTCTGCTTCCTGTATGGTTCTCAGTATTTCTAACTGCTGCTCTAACCAATCTATGCGGTCTGACAGGAGTTGCAACTGCATACATTGCCGTCAGGAATATTTTGGCCCACCGAGTCCACGCTGACCACCGATCACCCATATCCTAGTTCTATGTTATCCCAGTTTTGAATCCTTCACACTAGGGGCAATTTACAGAGGTCAATTAACCTGTAAATGTGTTTGTCTTTGGAGTGTGGGAGGAAACCAGAGCACCAGGAGAAAACCCACCATGGTTACAGGGAAAACTTACAAACTCTGTTCAGCCAGCACACGCAGTCAGAATCGAAAATGGGTGTCTGGCACTGTATAGCAGCAACTTTATTTACTAAAACATCCTGGGTTTCCGGTAACCTGGACCTGATCATTCTCCAGAATCAGCATCAGGCCAAACTGCGCTGTGTTATTCTCTACCCCCAATTCACCACTATCAATACATTATTCACACTAACCATCTGGAATAGAAAGTGTTGAATATGTTTCCAGCATGCTCTCATACTCTCATCATTCTACTTACCTTTGAAATTCCTAATGAGAGTAAGCAAACAGGTAAAATAAATTGAACATATAAATCACCAGACAGAGGAGGAGTGACAGCAGGAGCACAGACTGTTGATGGTCGAATAATGGAGTACCATGCATTCATTCTATGTAACATCAAGCTGAAGAACATATAAATGCTGCTTTGGAACCTTTTGTTGCCATTTGGATGTGCTGGAAAATGGCTTTTCATTTCTTTCTGCTGTTTGCTGGATACAGATTATCAGCATTGGCCGTGTGTGGCTGGAGTTATTCTCCAAGGCTATCAAAGTGTGAACTGTGGCTGTTAGTAGATGGCTTGTTGTCAGTGTTGGTTTGTCAGTAGATACCATTCTGAGTGGCAACTTTCAGTTCAGCCTATGGCAGTGATCAGGAATGAATGGATTTGATAGTTCTGGAGTTTTCAACTGGAGTGAACATGTTTTATTTTTAAAACAGAACATGTACCAGCCCACAACTTTGCATTCAAAGCAGGGCTTGCTGGGATGCATTAAGCTATCAGGAGAGTTAGGGAATTTATTCTGGAATTTCCTTGAGGTTCCAGACTCACTGCACAGCCTCTGAAAAGATGCAAACAAATCCATAGTTTCAAACCTGCCGTCATTTGTGACTCTATCAAAGAGTTTCTCCAAGAACTTCTAATGAGTTGAGAAAAGTGTGAAGGGCTACTTTTGTGAACATTGCTTTAATTTCAAAACTTTGTAGATGCTCATTGATTTATTGTGTTTTCCACTTTTCCATGGATGCAAGAGCGGAACTCGCTATCAAAACATGGAGGGGACGGGGGACACAATTTTTTGGCGGCCGCGTGCGCATGCGCACACTCACACACACACACGAGGCTTCGGAGGCTCAATCAAAGATACTAGAGGAGCTCCTCTAGGATCTTTGGGCTCAATCTTAATCTCAACTCTGCCTGTCTCACCGGGTTAACTACAGCCATGTCTGGATTGACGGGACACCAGCGCTGCTTCTCCGCGCTGGCCATATTTCCCGCAAGTCCAGGGAGGTTAACCTGGCGGGACAGGCAGAGTGAGCTGGGTTTAGCGCTGCTTCTCTGCACTGGCTGTGGGCCTGGGGGTACAGCTCGCGTCTGACTCCCGACCTCTCTCGGGACAGCGCTGAAGAGCCAGCCAGGATCGATCCTGCCTGCGGATGAGGCGCAGGTCTGTGCCACGTCTCCCTCCTCCAATCGCCGCGCTCTATCCTCAGTTCCACACCCCCCCACTCCTCCCTCCTCCAATCATCGCGCCCTCGATCATCAGTCCCACCCCCACTGTCTCGCGGAAAGCGGAGATTTTAAAATCGGGATCACAAAAACTTGGGGGAGATGTCCCCCACTTCTCAAAACATGGGGGGGGGACGTGTCCCCTCTGCCCCCCTCCCCCCCCCCCCGGATTTTCCGCCCCTGCATGGATGCACCGTGGCTAATGAAGGGATACATAGGCAACAGTAAACAACAGCATGGGCCTCAAAAGCAGCATTAAGCTGCTCCTTATATCCCTGCACAGGGAGGAGCAGGTCTACAACTAGCTCCTGAATGCAGAAGGCCATGCCCGCCACATACGGTGTACAGGCAGAGGGGCATTTTGATGTGTTGAACAACTGGTGAGTGTACATTTTCAGGGCTGTAGGTCCATTAACGTCAGATATTTATGACATGTTAGAACTAGAGCTGTTGTTAGCTGCACTTTGTCAGCAATTGCCGAGTAGATCACCACCCTCAATCTCAATCTATCCAAGGGCTGCAGGGGACACATGCACGGTCATCCATAAAAGTACACCTTGAAAGATTGAATGGCCAGTGGTCTCTAGACAGATGCTATATGACCAAAGATAGACACTAAATCCAGCAGTAACTCAGTGGGACAGGCAGCATCTCTGGAGAGATGGGTGCTGTTTCGGGTTGGGTCAGGGGCGAAGGAAACTAAAGCTATGGAAGGGTACAAAGAACATGTAAAGTGTGAAAAGGACAACCAAAGCAGATGATGGTTAAGGAAATGTGTAATGGTTTATTTTTGGCTGATGGGAGGCAGACAAACAGTAAAATTAATCAGGAGGAGAGTAAAACTATTAGCGGAACTAGGGACCAAGTGTATAGATAGAGGTATGTATATCTGCAAGGTGAGTTGGTGTAAGGAGTGAGGAGTGGTGCATCGGGTAAGACTTACAAGCCCATCTGAGGTGGTGGGATTTATCCTTGTCAAGATGTAGATATCAATAATATAGAGGAGAACTTACATGGCAAGATTTGCAAGTTTGCAGATGATACAAAAGTGGATGGTATTGGAGATAGTGAAGATGGTTGTCAAAAATTGCAGCAGGGTCTTGATTGGTCAGTCAGGTGGGTCGAGGAATGGTTGATGGAATTTAATACAGAGAAATGTAAGGTGTTGCATTTTGGAAAATCTATCATGTGCAGGACCTAAACAGAGAATGCTCGGACTCTGGTGAGTGCTGTCTGGCAGAGGGATCTAGGAGTGCAGGTACATAGTTACTTTAAGGTGGCATC
This sequence comes from Malacoraja senta, assembly GCA_038087875.1. NCBI lineage: Eukaryota > Metazoa > Chordata > Chondrichthyes > Rajiformes > Rajidae > Malacoraja > Malacoraja senta. The sequence goes on along the minus strand of JAXLNO010000878.1, from coordinate 42,293 downwards.
ACAGGTAGATAGGGTGGTCAAAAAGGCTTTTGGCACATTGGCCTACATCATGAGTATAGAAGTTGGGAGGTCATGTTGCAGTTATATAAGACACTGGTGATGCTGCATTTAGAGCATTGTGTTCAGTTCTAGGCACCATGTTATAGGAAAGATGTTGTCAAGTTTGAAAGGGTACAGGGAAGATTTATGAGGATGTTGCCAGGACTCAAGGGTGTGAGCTATAGGGAGAGTTTGAGCGACTCTATTCCTTGGAGCGCAGGAGGATGAAGGGTGATCTTATTGAGGTGTATAAAATCATGAGAGGAATAGATCGGGTAGATGCACAGAGCCCTCGCCCAGATTAGGTGAATTGAGGACCAGAGGACATAGATTTAAGATGAAGGGGAAAAGATTGAATAGGAATTTGGGGGGTAACTTTTTAGACAGTAGACAATAGATAATAGGTGCAGGAGTAGGTCATTCGGCTCTTCGAGCCAGCACCGCCATTCAATGTGATCATGGCTGATCATCCACAATCAGTACCCCGTTCCTGCCTTCTCCCCATATCCCTTGACTCTGCTATCTTTAAGAGTTCTATCTAACTCTCTCTTGAAAGCATCCAGAGAACCGGCCTCCACCACCATCTGAGGCAGAGAATTCCACAGACTCACAACTTTCTGTGTGAAAAAGTATTTCCTCATCTCCATTCTAAATGGCTTACCCCTTATTCTTAAACTGTGGCCCCTGGTTCTGGACTACCCCAACATCGGGAACATGTTTCCCAAAACATTTGGAGCTAAAAAGTGTTGCTTTTAACACAAAGGGTGGTGGTGTATGGAACGAGCTGCCAGAGGAGGTAGTTGAGGCAGGGACTATTGCAACATTTAAGAAACAATTAGATGGATACATGCGTAGGACAGGTTGAGAAGGAAATGGGCCAAATGGAGGCAGTTGGGACTAGTATAGATGAGACATGTTGGTCATTGAAGGCAAGTTGGGCCGATGGCCCTGTTTCTACATTATATTACTCCATGACTCTATGACTCTCGATGGCTCAGGGAATATGATGTTACGTGGAGTTTTACAACCCAACACAACATGCAGCAACAAGTTACTGAATCTTCCGACCAACGTTGGTGCATTAAAGTAGATTTTTAATGCACTTTGAACTGTGTCGACAATTCCAAAATCTATCTTGGTATATCTGAGCTGAAATTGAGTAATGCAATTCAACAATGCACCCAATTCATTGGGATGCCCAAGAATAATATGTTAATGCATGTCTGTGTTAAAGCCTTTCCAGAAAAATACGGTAAAATATTTGGGGTTGCTGATGAAAACTCATTCCCAAAACATTTGGAGCTAAAAAGTGTTGCTTTAACAGATGTAGATGAGAGGTAGAAGGGTGGAATGGAGGATTTCTGGGGAGTACAGGGATTACAATGGGGAGACATAAGCATAGAGATAAAACCAAGAGAAGGAACTGGTCTCTAATGGATCACGAAGAAAAGATATTGGAGAATGACCTAATTTATCAAAGGTTGTAGTTAGGTCAAGGAGAATATAGAGAATGGTTCACCATTGCCCTTTGTATCTGTTTAGAGGGTAATCAGTGCCATGGCTGGTGGAAATCTGATTGTATGGGTTCAAACACAAACAGCTTGCAAGCAGGCACAGGTTTAGGAAGCCACAAGTTCAAGGATCTTGGAGAGAAAAAGGAAGTTGATGGAGGCATTTTAAAAGGATATTGAAACCATGGTGTCATCGAAGAGAGCTTTGATAAAGAAGTGATGTCTGCAAAGATGTAAGCATATGATGAGCTTTTGACAGCACTGAGTTTATAAGGTTGAGGGGGGACCTCATTGAAACTTACAGAATAATGAAAGGCATAGATAGAGTGGATGTGGAAAGGATGTTTCCACTGGTGGGAGTGTCTAGGACCAGAGATCATAGCCTCAGAATTAAAGGGCACTCTTTTAAAAAGGAGGTGAGGAGAACCTTCTTCAGTCAGAGGGTAATTAATCTATGGAACTCATTGCCACAGAGGGCTGTGGAGGCCAAGTCAGTGGATATTTTTAAGGCAGAGATAGACACATTCTTGATTAGAACGGGCGTCAAGAGTTATGGGGAGAAGGCAGGAAACTGGGATTAAGAGGCAGAGATCAGCCATGACTGAATGGCGGACTCGATGGGCCAAATGGCCTAATTCTACTCTTATAACTTGTAAGGGGAGGGGGAAATGGTATCAGAGTGGAAGGAACTGTTGATACTATCAGCCAACATTTGAAGAGGAAAAAAACAGCATTCGAAACATGCTCCAATTTTGTATATATAAGAAAGTATCGGTCAATATTTGGAAAAAGTTAATTATCATCTTGCGTTCTGTTTGACTCAACAATAATTTACCAAAGAACTGAAAAGTCTATGAACTCGGCCTTGTTAGACACTGGCAAATAAAACTCTAGATCCAGATTTCTGTGGCAATAACCCTGATGTAAAAGTGACTGGCAATTTTATATTAAAACACATACCTTTGGCAATTTTGAAATACCACAACTTGAGACAATTTGTAATTGCCACTTGGCAATTGTTAATGTGAGCCTTACATTTAACACAGTTATTTAAAGCATATTCATTTGGTATTGATTATAAGGTCACCTGTAGGAAAGGAGGCAAATCTGATTGTTACAACCAAGGAGGAGTCTCTTGTCTATCAGACCGAGTAGGATAAATGAACTAACTGCAGGATGAAAATTAATGGGAATAAAAATCAAAAACGTTTTTTAAAAGGAATGTTGTATGATTTGTATTAATATAATGTTGAACATCATGATCCTTCTTAAACTTTCTTCCAGTGGCTGAAAAGCTGATCCCTGAATCCTATAGTGGATTCTTTTTTTTTTTTTTTTGAAAATATTTTTTATTGGAGATAAGTACATAACCTATTAACATCATTACAGTCTTACATTTTTAAATTGATAATATTATCAATTATTATTACATTGTCTCCAATACCTTTTACCTTTTTATTTTTTTTAATTTTAAACTAGATAGAACTAAAAAGATAGATGAAGTAAAGAAAGAAAAGAAAGAGAAGAAAAAGAGAGAAAAAAAAAATATTTAAAATTTTTTAACAAAAAACAAGAAACACAAAACAAAAAAACAAAACAAAAGAGAAAGATAGTTAAAGAAGAGTGGAAAAATTTATTAAAATAAAAAACTTCATTCGAGATATATTCGTACATTTCAGAATATAGCATTTCATCCATTTTTTAGCCCGAGCATTAGTCAGGTTCCCATGCTGAACCATTCTGACCCTTTAAATAATCAATAAAGGGAGACCATGTTCCAACGAATACTTCCTGTTTATCCAACAGGGAAAATCTGATTCTTTCCACGTTTAAGGTCTCCGTCATTTCTATAATCCACATTTTGATTGTGGGGGCCGTAGGGCCTTTCCAAAATTTTAGAATTAATTTTTTTCCTGTTATTATACTATAATCAATAAAGTTTCTTTGTGTTGTTGTAAATGTTTGATTTAATTCTGATGTTCCAAGTATTATAAATTTTGAATCCGGGTCCACTTGTGTGCTGGTCACTTTAGATATTATACTAAAAATATTTACCCAGAATTTTTTAATTTTTGTACAGTTTGCAAACATATGAGATAAGGTAGCTTCTAAATGTTGGCATTTATCACATATAGGTGAGATATGTTGAAAGATTTTATGTAATTTTGTTTTTGAATAATGTAATCTATGTATTACTTTAAATTGTATTAAAGAATGTCTGGCATTTAATGAACATTGATGTATCTGTTGTAAACTTTCTTCCCAAGTATCTTTCGTTATTATTTCATTTAATTCTTTTTCCCATGTTTGTCTGTGTAAGTCCGTCGATGGAATGTCACTGTCTAATAAGATATTATATATATAAGATATTAATTTTTCTGTATTAGGATGTTTATTCCAACATTCGTCAAGAATTTCTGAATTTCTAATTCGAAAGTTTTGAGTATTCGATTTTACATAATCTCTGAGTTGAAGATATCTGAAATAATCATTTCCTCGAAGTCCGTAAGTCTGTTGCAACTCCTGAAATGTCAGAAAAGTGCCTTCCTTATAAAGTTGTCCCATATTTTTAATTCCATAATTCTTCCATTGTGTAAAACCCCTGTCCAACCATGAGGGTTTAAACAAAGGGTTATTCACAATCGGGAGAAATAGTGATAAATTATCTAATTTTAATGTATTTTTTAATTGTTTCCAAATTCGTATGGTACTAAATATTATAGGGTTTTCCCTATAAATTTTTTTGTTTAATTTAGATGTAGCAAATAATATCGACCCGATATCAAAAGGCAAACAGTCTTCCTTTTCCATTTTTAACCAATCTGGTTGTTGTTTTATTTCTTCCAACCAGAAATTCATATTTTTAATATTAACTGCCCAAAAATAAAACAGAAAGTTGGGTAAAACCAAACCTCCATTTATTTTTGATTTACACAAATGTCTTTTGTTTATCCTATGGTTCTTATAATCCCAGATAAAATCATTAACAATAGAGTCCAATTTAAAAAAAACGTTTTTTGACAAATATATCGGAATTGTCTGAAAAAGGTATAATATTTGCGGTAAAAAAATCATTTTTATGGCATTAATTTTGCCAATCATTGAAATAGGGAGTGTTTTCCAGTATTGAATATTCTTATGTAGTTTATTCAGTAGTGGGGGAAAGTTTGCTTTAAATAATGATGTATATATCTTAGTTACATAGATACCTAGGTATTTAAATTTTTCGTTTACTATTTTAAATGGAAATTGTTGTATTATGTGTTTGTTATGTTCCCTTATTGGCATAATTTCATTTTTATTCCAATTTATTCTGTATCCTGAGAGTGACCCAAATTGGGTTATTAGCTCTAATAAGTTTGGAATACTAATTTCTGGTTTTGTAATGTAAATTAGTACATCATCTGCGTATAGAGAAATTTTATTCACTGTGTCCTTTGTGATATACCCATATATTTCCGGATGACCCCTAACTCTTTCTGCAAGTGGTTCAATAGCTAAAGCAAATAATAATGGAGATAACGGGCATCCTTGTCTACAACCTCTAGATAGGCTGAATTTTGGTGACAACCTTTGATTTGTTAATATTCTAGCCGTAGGATTTGTATATAACAGTTTTATCCATGTACAGAATTTCTCCCCTAGTTGCATATTTTCCATCACTGAGAATAAATAAGACCATTCAACCTGATCAAATGCTTTTTCAGCATCGAGTGAGATTATTGCTAAATCTTCATTAATCATTCTCTTAGAATAAATAATATTAAATAATCTTCTTAGATTATAATATGAGTACCGTTTCTGAATAAAGCCTGTTTGGTCAGGGTATATTATTTTATTCATCACTGTACTTAATCTATGCGCTAGTATTTTAGTTAATATTTTCTGATCTGTATTTAAAAGTGCAATTGTTCTATATGATCCCGGATCTTCCGGATCTTTATCAGCTTTAGGAATAAGTGTTATTATAGATTCATTTAAAGTATCTGGGAGTTTCTGTTGAGTATATATATGCTCATACAGTCTTTGTAAACGTGGGCATAGCAAGTCATAAATTTTTAAATAAAATTCAGAGCCTAAACCATCTGGTCCTACTGCTTTACCATTTTTTAAAGAGCCAATAGACTCCTCAATATCCTTTATCGTAATCTCCCTTTCTAATAATTCTCTATCATTTGAATCTAAACCTTTTAAATTACATTTTAGTAAAAAATCTGCTATTCCTTCCGTTTGTGTTACAGCTTTAGTTGAATAAAGGTTATGATAGTATTGGAGAAATCTTTCATTTATGTCCTTGGGCATTTTTAATAATTCTCCTGTCTCTGTTCTAATTTTATGAATTATTTTGTCCCCTTCCATTTTTCGTAACTGACGTGCTAATAGTTTTTGTGGTTTGTCTCCAAATTCAAAATGTAATTGTTTGGTTTTTTGATAAAGTTTTATTACTTGTTCTGAATACATTTTATTTAATTTATATTTCAATACTGCAATTTTATTATGTTTTGAAATAGATGGCATTCTCGCATTTTCTATATCTAGTTGCTTGATTTCCCTTTCCAATGTTTGTTGTTTAATCCTGTTCTCTTTATTATAAAATACTTGAGCAGAGATTAATGCACCTCGAACAAACGCTTTAAACGTTTCCCACATAAGAGAAGTAGGTGTGTCAGGGTTATCATTTACCTCAAAAAATATTTGTATCTGTTTAATAATATATTCCTGGCATGATCTTTCGTTCAAGATTTGTGGGTTAAATCTCCAATATGTTTGTTTCTCTGACAATCCATTTAATTTAATCATAAATGTTACAGGTGCGTGGTCTGAGATTATAATATTATGGTATTTTGAGTTATAAGTAAATGGGATAAACGTGGAGTCAACTAAAAAATAATCTATTCTTGAGTATGTTTTGTGTACTGGAGAGTAAAATGAATATTCCCGTCCAGTTGGATTTTCTATTCTCCAGACATCTTTAATATTAGTGGTATTAATAAATGAATTTAGAAATACACTTGATTGAGATTTTACTTTTTTTTGCCTTGATGATCTAGCTAAGTATGAATCTAATGTACAGTTGAAGTCTCCTCCAATTATTAATTTATATTGTGTAAATTCAGGAATATTATTAAATGTTTTATTAAAGAACATAGGGTTATCAAAATTAGGCCCATATACATTCAGAAGAATCACTTTTTCTCCATTCAGCTCTCCAACTAATATAATATATCTACCATCAATATCCGCTATTGTTGATAAATTCGTAAAAGGTATTCCTTTACGAATTAATATTGAAACTCCTCTGGACTTATGGGAAAAGGAGGAATGATATGATTCAGCGATCCACTTAGCTTTAAGTCTGTGTTGGGATTCCTTTTTAAGGTGTGTTTCTTGAAGGAATATAATATCTGCTTTGATTAAATTTAAATGTGCCAAGACTTTACCTCTCTTAATTGGTTCATTGATTCCCTTGACATTCCAACTGCAAAATGTTATTCCCTGACCCCCACTTGTCATATTAACGTCTTGCATATTATTTCTAAGGTGGTCTATAACCGAGCAGAAGGTGCAGCACATAAAACCTGACCTTGCTCCTGAGCCTCAAATAGATGAATTTAGAATCATATACATCGTTCTTCCGAACACATCTCCTTGTATTATTATTGTTTTTCCAATCAAACCTTAAGTTATAAAAATATTTAAAGTGAAAAAAGTGATAGAGTTGGTTAGTATAGTGTGAAAGAAAAAAAACTACATCTACAATTAGTGTAGTTAGTGATAGCCACACTAACGTGGCTAGAATTCTAAAGACTTCCGTAGCCATTGTAAAAAAAAAAATTCCCAGCTCCGTGCCGGAAAAAAAAAAAAAAAATTATTTCCAATAATCAAATAATTTCTTTGGGAGTAACAAACATATATACATACCCACATATACGCACACATATACATATATATATACACATACATATACATATATATATATATATATACCCACATGCATACATACACAAGCACGCATCCCTGCAGAAAAGTCCAATAACAGCATAAATTCATAATGTTGATATACTCTACATATCATATTAATATCCTCGCTAACTCTATAAATTTAATTTTAAATTGAAAAATAATTAGTTATTAATCATTGTTATCAATCATACCCAGTATTATATTTTTATGAGTAATATAAATGTTAATAATTTTAGTAGTAATATAGATATTTAATAAGTATTAGTTATTACCTATATAGTTAGATATGAATATACAGATAATAATAGTGATTCATAAAATTAAAAAAAAAATTTAAAAAAAAAGGGAAAAAAAAAAAAACCCACGGTTATCTCCAATGTCCACCGTCTATTCGGTTATCAAATGTCCTTAAAGCTCTTAAAAGAACTTTAAAGATCCTTTTAGATCTGGCGGTCCCGTTAATCCTTGACTCCTGAAGAGTAATGTAAATTCTTCAGACAGCGGTCAAGTTCCCAATTTCTTTGGCGAATTCCAGTGCTTTTTCATGGTCTGTAAAAAATCGCTCCTTGTTCTTGTAGGTGACTCTTAGTCTTGCGGGGTAGAGCAGGCCGTATCTCAAATCAGGTACATTCTTCAGTATTCTTTTTGTCTCAGTGAACAGCGCCCTTTTTTTGAAGACCTCTGCTGGATAATCTCGGTAGATACTGAACCTCGCACCTTCAAAGTGGAGCTGTCCGCCTCGGACAATTTTCTTCATTATTTCGTCAAATTCATGATCCAGTTGCACCTTTACGATAATTTGTCTTGGATGGGCATCATCTTGTGTACGACGCCGCTGCGCTCTATGAGCTCGACCGAGTGAAGGTTTTTGATCCAATTGTAAGACTTTTTGTAGTAGGTCTGCCACAAAATCCCGAGGGCCCATTTCCCTCTCGCTTCCTTCTTTCACCCCTACAATTCTTAGATTCTTACGTCTTTGACGCCCCTCCAAATCGGTACATTTATCACTTAATTTGATCACCATATCGGTGAGGCGTTGGTTTTCAGTAATGAGTCGATCTACAGTTTCCCCACTTGTCGCCGCCCATTTCTCAAGTTCAGTTATCGCTGTTCTATGTTGTTCGAGTTCCTGATGAATGGGATCCACCTCCATTTTAACGCTCGTTTCCACCGAAACGAGTCTTGCTTCCAGCACTTCCATCTGTTCCTTGACCTCCTCCTCCCTCGACCTCTTCCAGACTTCCAGTATTTCTTGAACGGTAGAAAGCATTTCTGCTTTAAAATCTACCTTAAAAGAGTTAAGTTCCTCTTTAAAATCCTCATTAAAATTCACTCCAAAGGTTTTCAATTCAGCAGTGAGAAAAGCTTTAAGATCATCCATTTCAGTCTTTTCAGTCTTTTTCTGCTTTGTTTTCTTCGGAAAGGTCTTCCTGGGCAGTCATTGTACCTGAGGCCGAGGCCTCAGTTGGGCCTTCCTCTTCCATCTGTAGGGGTTTCCCTTTAACGTTTTTTTTTTGTGTCCCGCGGGAGGTGGGGGAACGTTGTACCGACATACCGTCTAAGTCGCGCCCCTGATGACGTCACGCGGCAGGCAGCCGTTCAGATCACGATCGCTGCAGGTAAGACCCGATTTTCTCCCGTTTTCAATTTTCTTCGGCACAGAGCTAGTTGGCGCTGGACTCAAGCCTCCATAGCGCCACCGGAAGTCCTCCTATAGTGGATTCTGTCCATATAAAGATACAATGGACATGATCTCCACTGCATGCCAACATCAAGAAAGATGCAGGTAGCAGTATCAACCACTCTCTATAATCCATTTTGACTACAAAAGTTCTTTTATTTCCATTCATCCAGAGGGATTGTGGAGAGCAAATTTCTTAAAGTTTTACATCTGCTGCTTGATGGCATGCAAGTTTTGATCTAAACAAATGATTCAATCTGTGCTGATCAGTGTCCAGCGAGACTCCATTGTCATCCCAATACTTATTTTCCAATCTTCACTGCACTTCGCCTCCAATTAGCTTCCATCTGGAGTGGTGTAAATCAACAAGAATGCCTCCTACCAAAATCCACCAAACACATGGGTAGGATAAATAAACCAATTACAGCATCAATATTAATGGGAATAAAATTTTAAAAACGTGTTTTAGAAGGAATAATGATGTTGCATGATTTGTATTTATATAATGTTGAAATAAAGCAATTGGACTAGATTATACCCAGCAAACTAACTTCTGAAGACTTGAAAATGTTCATACAAGTCAAGCCCAAAATGTTGATAGCTCACTGCACTAAGTTGGTTCCTGTATGATGGATCTACATTAATGTTTGACCCATCTTTAGAAAATGGTGCCAGAAATGGGAAATATCTGAAGAGAATCATTAAGGATGCAGAAAATTATTGTGTGGACTGGACAAGACTTTATAAAATAGCAGCCCTGTTTTAAAAATGTAATGGGGGTGGGAGATTGCAACCTTCATGTGGTCCGCCCTGTTTCGACGAATGCAATCAACCTGGTGTGCACAATCAAATAAGATCAAATAGAAAAAGTTGTCCTACAACTTTAGGCTGTGCATGCCATACGCACGAAGAAGAAGAAAAATATATATTTTTGTTTGAAGAGTGATGAAGGTGCTTGATAGGCTCTGGGGATGTCAGAAGTGAGTCACTCCTTGCAGAGCATCCAGCTTCTGATCTGCACATTGCAGCCCCTCTCACTTCACCTCTACAATTCTGCTCTTTGCTCCAGATGTGGACTACGGGTGTGAAGAGGTCTGGATCTGGTAAAATTCAAATTGGCGATGAAGACAAAGTTACTGGTGAGTACCAGACAATCATACTGTGGACAACATCCAGTTCTGATGAAAGATCATTGACTTGAAGCATTTAGTCTGTTTCTCTCCTCACTGATACAGTGATCTGCTGAATATTATATTTTTACTATATCGTTATTTCAAGCGGGTTAGATATATATATATATGTATATATGTATGTGTATATATATATATATATATATATATATATATATATATATGTGTGTGTGTGTGTGTGTGTGTGTATATATATATATATGTATATATGTATGTGTATATATATATATATATATATATATATATATATATATATGTGTGTGTGTGTGTGTGTGTATATATATATATATGTATATATATATATGTATGTAATATATATAAATGTAAAAGACTGGTTGAAATGTGGGTAAATAGGAAGAAGTGTTCCATTGGAGATTGATTTAATGACTGGAATTATTATTTTTGGAGGAAAGGTACATGGAGGAATTTTTGTTTTGCTTAAATTAGTTGCGATTTGGAATTCACTTCCTGGAAGGGTGGTGGAAATGGGAACGGAATTATCGCTGTTATCAAATATTCTCTTAACTTTTCCCTGTTATAGGAAAGATCCAGTCCTCTGGTTGACCAGTTCTCTAATCTGCTGACCAGTAGAAATTATTTTTTCCATTTACACTATTAAAACTCACTGTAATTTTGAATATTCCTACAAATCTTTCTCACCTTTATTCTAATGAAGATCCCAAAGTTTCTGTGCCTTTATTGAAAGCTTTGCAATGATGGCCATATATTTTAATGAAACTCTTCCATATCCTTTCCAGTGTCTAGACATTCTTCATGTTGTAGCATGGCGAAGCTGGTTGTGTTATTCTAAATGTAGTGCTCTTTGGTTTGGGTTTCCAGTTATTGCTAAAAAACAGCGACAGCATTTTATTTCTTTAAAAAGGCAGACAGGGCAGAAAAGTTGCAAACGCATCCACATGCAAAGATTCCCCCCTGCACCGATGTAACACTATGGGCCAAGCAAAGATTGTTGCTCTTCTACACTACATTCTAGTTTACACTTTGATGTCCAATTTACAAATCCTATCTAGAGACAGCTTTTAAATCCGTCAAGAGCATTTAAAACTTCATCTACAGTAAAACATTTTAAAGTTACATAATTATTAGCTCGAGGTATTCTCAGGAAAATGCCAAACCAATTAAGAAACCAGAGATCCCGGGGAAAACCCACGCAGGTCACAGGGAGAACGAGCAAACTCCGTACAGACAGCACCCATAGTTAGGATTGAACCCGGGCCTCTGGCGCTATAAGGCAGCAACTCTACCGCTGCACCACTGTGCCGTTGATATCAGCTTTATTATTATCAATGGCAAAACGAGATTTTGAAATATTTTTCCATGCTATCTATTTCATTGCGACATCCCACCTCCGCAGGCATCTTCTGCAATGTGGAAAATTGGTTTGCGGCTGTATTTTTGATTTGTAAACTAATTTGGGTTATGAACAGTTCTCAGGAACAGAACATGTCACAATCCAGAGAGGGCTTGTGCCTACTAAATAATACAGCTGAAATGAAGTATCCAATATTCACAGTCAAAGGTACAGCACCTGTATGAGGCAGGTTTATTTCTTCAGAAGAATGCAATGAAGATAATGAAATCTTACAATGTATATTCATGAATTGATTGTTACTGAGAACAGTTTTGTCTCTGAACAGGATGACTGTTACGTGCTCTATTTTGTCCATGTTTAATGTGAAGTAGTTCTGTAGAAGCAGTTGGTCCTTGTGTGAAGAAAAATGTCATTTTCCTCAATGGGAGACAGAACATACTATTTTGTTTGTCCTAACAATACTTCTTGTAACCACTCTTGCTCTGCACATTCGCCACATAGTTTATTATTTTCAGGAATTACTTTGCGATTTGTGATACACTGAAAATATACCAAGGAAATCAAGATTGAATTTTGAAAGAAGGTCTGTTCCTTGTTTCATACTAAATCCATTCTGAACTAGTTGTTGGTGAAATAATGAAGGAGGCAAGTAATGGTCTTGTTGCCTTTCTTTCCCCTCTCTTGGGCCCCATTAGCCTCGACTAAGAGAATCTGCTGAAGGCAGAATTAAAATTAAGAATTCAACAATAGATAATTAGAAAGAGAAACTTATTTTCTTGCTGAATATTATACAGTGCACCAATATGGTGTACCATATTGACAGAACCCCGGGAAGATCTGATTTACTTAAAATGATTCAGTCATCACTTTCAACATTTACATTTTGGAGTATGGGGGAAAAAATCATGGAATACACTGGCTAAGAAAGCAAGCAAGGTAAAAGATCGAAACTGATCACTTATTTATTCGGTAAGGATAAGTTACTATTCTTTCCAAACTATTGACATTAGTCATTATGCTCGAGCCTTATTTGATTATTGATCACATTTATTCTTCACAGATTAATTCACAGTATTTCACACCTCACTTGAAATATTAAAAGCTTGAAATATTTGTCCAATATTATTTATTACAATTGCAGGTGAATTGGGTAGAGATTAGAAAAATCTCTTCGACCTTCAAATCCATCAATCTAAGTAGAGTAGATCTGAAAATAATTAGTTTCCAATTACGTTTTCTATCCAGTCTAGGTAATTGGATACTTTTGTGTAAACTCCAAATCGTTGATAACGGCCACATCCTTCTCCCCAGCTGACCAGTCCCACCAGAAACCTTGTTCCATTGGTTGCAACAACCATCGGTCCACCGCTATCACCTTTACAAGCATCTTTTCTGAAACTCGGGTCTCCTGCACAGATCATATTGCCTGTAAGTGTATTTCCTAGTGTCTCCTTGCACTTCTTATGGGAAACCAGCATGACATCGATGAATAATAGAGTACTAGGGCGGATTCTGTCATTATTTTCATCCATAGCTCCCCAACCTGTGACCGACACTTTGGTGTTTGGAATAAGTAGTCTTTCCTCTGCCATCATTTGGATGGGCAAGCAAACTGGCAGGATGTAGTTAGAGAAGATTGCAGCCTCGGATAAATGAAGGAGAGCAATGTCATTATCCATGGTGCTACGATTGAAGTGAGGATGGATGAGCACATTACGTATGACGATATGATCCTCCGATTTTTCTAAGACCGTTCTGTTATGCTTACCTGAAACAGAGATGGGAATAATGTCATTCGGGCAGTTAGTATCACTTAAAGTAGTGCTGCCTCCTCTGCAAACTATTAATGGCAATGAAAAGAACAACTCTACTGCAGAGCTAATTTCCCCCCCAGTTCCCAAATGACGCCATCCTTCAAAACAAAAGAAGTATGCTTCTTCTTTATCAAATCTGGTTGCATTTGTTATCTGAAATCTATCAGTGGAGCCTTGCGCTGGGAGTTAACAGTAGTAGACCTATAGTTCAAAGACACAAGGGTCCTCTGTCACGAGTACCTGACCTGATGTTATGTCTCCTTACTTCTGTTGGGTAGTGCCAGGCTTCCCATAGACAATGTGATCTAAAGAGAGTCTTACTGCAGTCCCGTTGACAGATTTTAAGAACTGTTCCCTCCTTCCTGTTTCTACAGGTTAAGTATGAAGGGAATAAAGCAGAAGAATGGTAAACGCAATATCACCTCTTTACCCTCTGTAGACCTGACCCACTCACTGTGACATGGTCTAGCAATGAATAAAATTTATATTATGGTTTTAGGTGTTTCACATTAGATATCCTAGTTTCAATAGAGACCAGAAAGATGATGGGGGAGTTGAGTGAGCAAATTTCAAGAGCTAAAAGCACGGCCACAGATAGAGATGAAGGTAATGCTGTGTATTGCTTATGGGTTAGAGAAAGCTGTTACATTGTCAGCATACATATAAAGCTGCACATTGTCTTTGGATAACCTTGCCAACAGAAAACATCTTGATGAGGAATAAAAACTGAGTAAGGCAAATCTGGGTAGACAAGTGTTAGGATGCAACTCCCTGTAGGTACTAGAAATAGTGAGCCTTAAGGTGAGAAGCACATTTTGCATCAGGGAGCAGGCAACTGTATTGCTACAGCAAGCATGACTGAGTTTCCCGTACCAAGAATGACTTTAAATCGCGTTCCTTTGTCAACGCAATGAGCAGCTGTCAATATCCAAAATCGATGAATGAGAACACCTCCACATATGAATTTCCCACGTGCATCCATCAGGAGAACCTGTCAGCAAAAGACAAAGCAGCCTCATAAACATTAGACACGACTCCACATACATAGATTATTTACAATCTTCAACCAATAAATCTGCCTAAACGGTCCTTTAAAGTAATGTACTTCACTCTAAGCCTGGTAAAGGCAGCTCAACCTATAGGGTCCTGTACAAGCAGGATGCCTCAAGAATTTACCTCTGACATTTCACTGTTCCAATGACAGAGAACATATGGCTGATATAAATATTCAGTTTTGCTCCCTCTGAGTGGGGGAGATAAGAAGGAAGATGTTGCTCGTCTGCATATAGAGTTATAGAGTCATTTGGCAAAGATAGAGATCCTTCAGCCAAACATGGTTTTTTTCTGTTTCTGCGCTGTTTCCTTCTGATTAATATCCATGCCAACCATCTACTTACCTGGAGTAATCCCATTTACCTACACTGGGACTGTAGCTTACGACACTTTGGCGATTTATGATTGTCCAGATACTTTATAAATGTTCCACCTTCTCAGGCAGTATGTTCCAGATTGCACCCACTATCAGACTATTAAACACTATAGCCTCCAATCAGCTCTGAACTACATAGACTAGGGAGCATTGGTTTTGTCTTTTTGCACTATTATTGTTTGTTTTTCATGTGTACTAATGTGTATGTGTGTGTGTATATATATGTATATATATATATATACACACACACACACACACACACAGTATATATATATACACAATACATATATATATATATATATATATATATATATATATATATATATATATATATATATACAATGTAAGAAACGAGAAGAAGAAAAAGTGCAGTGTGTGTGTGTGTGTATATATATATATATATATATATATGAGTTTGTCAGGCTATATTTATGTTGTGTCTACGTGGCAAGATGGCGTCCTTGGGATACATAGGCCTACTAGGGACATTCGACAAGAACTGTGAAACCTTTACCTCGTACTGTGAGCGAATGGATTTTTTTTTGTTGCAAATTATATTATTGAAGCTGAAAAAACAGAGGATGATGATCAAGTGCAGGTAAGAGCACAAAACAAGGCCATCCAGGAATGAAAGAAAGCCATTCTATTAAATTGGTCCTGTAGTTCATGAAACTCCCACCAACATCCTAGCCCCAGAGAAAGCAAGGAATGTTTCATTTGAGACTGTTCTTTCAAACTTGATGCTCACTTTAACCCTAAGCCCATAGAGATTGCAGAAAGTTACAAATTTCACACAAGAATCCAGAAGTCTGGTGAGACTGTGGGCGAGTACATTATCTCATTGAAGAAGTTGTCTCCACACTGCTATTTCCGAACATTTCTGCATCGAGCTTTGCATGATAGATTTGTATGTGGAATGCTGGATGAGCGAATCCAATAAAAATCACTGAACTCACCAGCCCTTACCTTTGATTTGGCATGCAAAAATGCTTTGGCCATGGAGATGGCATCTCAAAGTGCACATAAGTTTCGACCAACACATACTGGCACAGTCAACAGTCAAAAGGTAGTTCCAAAACACAAGCATGACAAGACAATGAAAAGGCCTTCACACTAAAGTTCTGGGAAAAGCACAGATACAGTGCATTCAGAAAGTATTCCGACGCCTTCACTTTTTTCACATTTTGTTACATTAAAGCCTTATTTTAAAATGGATTAAATTCATTATTTTTTATCATCAATCTACACACAATACCCCAGAATGAAGAAGCGAAAACAGCTGTTTAGAAATTTTTGCAAAGTAATTAAAAATAAATAACTGGAGTATTACATTTACATAAGTATTCAGGCCCTTCGTTATGACACTCAAAATTGAGTGTCCTGTTTCCATTGATTATCCTTGAGATGTTTCTACAACTTGATTGGAGTCCACCAGTGGTAAATTAAAATGATTGGACATGATTTGGAAAGGCACACACTTGTCTATATAAGGTCCCACAGTTGACAATACATGTCAGAGCAAAAACCAAGCCATGAAGACGAAGGAATTGTCCGTAGACCTCCGAGACAGGATTGTGTCGAGACACAGATCTGGGGAATAGTCTAAAACAATTTTTGCAGCATTGTAGGTCCCGAAGATCACAGTGGCCTCCGTCATTCTTACATGGAAGAACTTTGGAACCACCAGGACTCTTCATAGAGCTGGCTGCCCCGGTCAAACTGAGCAATCAAGTTCCTCTGTGGAGATGGACGAACCTTCCAGAAGGACAACTATATCTGCAGCACTCCACCAATCAGACCTTTATGGTAGAGTGGCCAGACGGAAGCCACTGCTCAGTAAAAGGCACATGACAGCCCGCTTGGAGTTTGCCAAAAGGCATGAGAAACAAGATTCTCTGGTCTGATGAAACCAAGATTGAACTCTTTGGCCTGAATGCCAAGCGTCACATCTGGAGGAAACCAGGCACCGCTCATCACCTGGCCAATACCATACCTATGGTGAAACATGGTGGTGGCAGCATTATGCTGTGTGGGTGGTTTTCAGTGGCAGGAACTGAGAGACTAGTCATGATTGAGGAAAAGATGAACGGAGCAAAGTACAGAGAGATCCTTGATGAAAACCTGCTCGTGAGTGTTCTGAACCTCAGACTTGGGCGGAGGTTCATCTTCCAACAGGACAACGACGCTAAGCACACAGCCAAGACAACGCAGGAGTGACTTCGTGACAAGTCTGTGAATGTCCTTGAGTGGCTCGGACTTGAACCCGATCGAAAATCTCTGGAGGGACCTGAAAATAGCTGTGCATCGACACTCCCCAGAAAAGAATGGGAGAAGTTACCCAAATACAGGTGTGCCAAGACTTGAGGCTGTAATCGCTGCCAAAGGTACCTCAACATAGTACTGAGTAAAGGGTCTGAATACTTATGTAAATGTGATGTTTCAGTTAATTCTTTTTAATTACTTTACAAAAATTTCTAAACACCTGTTTTCGTTTTTTTATTATGGGGTATTGTGTGTAGATTGATGATACCTCATGGCTCCAGGGTGACCAAGGCTGGGAGCTGAACATCCAGGGATATTCAATATTCAGGAGGGATAGAGAGAAAGGAAAAGGAGGTGGGGTAGCGTTGCTGGTTAGAGAGGAGATTAACGCAGTGGAAAGGAAGGACATTAGCTTGGAGGATGTGGAATCGGTATGGGTAGAGCTGCGAAAAAATTAGGGGCAGAAAACGCTGGTGGGTGTTGTGTACAGGCCACCTAGCAGCAGTAGTGAAGTTGGGGATGGCATCAAACAGGAAATTAGAAATGCGTGCAACAAAGGCAAAACAGTTATAATGGGTGACTTCAATCTACATATAGATTGGGTGAATCAAATTGGCAGGGGTGCTGAGGAAGAGGATTTCTTGGAATGTATGCGGGATAGTTATCTAAACCAACATGTAGAGGAACCAACGAGAGAGCAGGCTATTCTAGACTGAGTATTGAGTAATGAGGAAGGGTTAGTTAGCAGTCTTGTTGTGCGTGCCCCCTTGGGCAAGAGTGACCATAATATGGTTGAGTTCTTCATTAGGATGGAGAGTGACATTGTTAATTCAGAAACAACGGTTCTGAACTTAAAGAAAGGTAACTTTGAGGGTATGAGATGTGAATTCGCCAAGATTGACTGGCAATTAGTTCTAAAAGGGTTGACGGTGGATATGCAATGGAAGGCATTTAAAGACTGCATGGATGAACTACAAAAATTGTTCATCCCAGTTTGGCAAAAGAATAAATCAGGGAAGGTAGTGCATCCGTGGATAACAAGGGAAATCAGGGATAGTATCAAAGCAAAAGATGATGCGTACAAATTAGCCAGAAAAAGCAGCATACCAGAGGACTGGGAGAAATTCAGAGACCAACGGAGGAGGACAAAGGACTTAATTAGGAAAGGGAAAATAGATTATGAAAGGAAACTGGCAGGGAACATAAAAACTGACTGCAAAAGTTTTTATAGATATGTGAAGAGAAAGAGATTAGTTAAAACAAATGTAGGTCCCTTGCAGTCAGAAACGGGTGAATGGATCATGGGGAACAAGGAGTTAAAGAAGGAACTGCAGATGCTGGAAAATCGAAGGTACACAAAAATCCTGTTCAAGCCCCCAGGATGTAGACTGCCCAGGCGGATCCCATTCCGTATCTGACCTCTCTGTCCTGGGTCTCCTCCATGGCCACAGCGAGCAACACCGTAAATTGGAGGAAATGCACCTCATATTCCGCCTGGGCAGTCTACATCCTGGGGGCTTGAACATTGAATTCTCCCAATTCTGCTAGCCCTTGCTGTCCCCTCCCCTTCATCAGCCATCTGGTTGTCTCCTCCCCTCCCCCAGCCCTCGGGCTCCTCCTCCGCCTTTTTCCTTTTTTCCTTTCTTCTCCCCACCCCCTATCAGTCTGAAGAAGGGTTTCGGCCCGAAACGTTACCTATTTCCTTCGCTCCATAGATGCTGCTGCACCCGCTGAGTTTCTCCAGCATTTTTGTGTACCCATGGGGAACAAGGATATGGCGGACCAATTGAATAACTACTTTGGTTCCATCTTCACTAAGGAAGACATAAATAATCTGCCGGAAATAGCAGGGGGCCGCGGGTCAAAGGAGATGGAGGAACTGAGTGAAATCCAGGTTAGTTGGGAAGTGGTGTTGGGTAAATTGAATGGATTAAAGGCCGATAAATCCCCAGGGCCAGATAGGCTGCATCCCAGAGTACTTAAGGAAGTAGCTCCAGAAATAGTGGATGCATTAGTGATAATTTTTCAAAACTCCTTAGATTCTGGAGTAGTTCCTGATGATTGGAGGGTAGCAAACGTAACCCCACTTTTTAAGAAGGGAGGGAGAGAGAAAACGGGGAATTACAGACCAGTTAGTCTAACATCGGTAGTGGGGAAACTGCTAGAGTCAGTTATTAAAGATGGGATAGCAGCACATTTGGAAAGTGGTGAAATCATTGGACAAAGTCAGCATGGATTTACGAAACGTAAATCGTGTCTGACGAATCTTATAGAATTTTTCGAGGATGTAACTAGTAGAGTGGATAGGGGAGAACCAGTGGATGTGTTGTATCTGGACTTTCAGAAGGCTTTCGACAAGGTACCACATAAGAGATTAGGATACAAACTTAAATCACACGGTATTGGGGGTTCAGTATTGATGTGGATAGAGAACTGGCTGGCAAACAGGAAGCAAAGAGTAGGAGTAAACGGGTCCTTTTCACAATGGCAGGCAGTGACTAGTGGGGTACCGCAAGGCTCAGTGTTGGGACCCCAGCTATTTACAATTTATATTAATGAACTGGATGAGGGAATTGAAAGCAACATCTCCAAGTTTGCGGATGACACTAAGCCGGGGGGCAGTGTTAGCTGTGAGGAGGATGCTAGGAGACTGCAAGGTGACTTGGATAGGCTGGGTGAGTGGGCAAAGGTCTCCAAATCTGAGGAAGGACATTATAGCCATAGAGGGAGTGCAGAGAAGGTTCACCAGACTGATTCCTGGGATGTCAGGACATTCATATGAAGAAAGACTGGATAGACTTGGCTTATACTCGCTAGAATTTAGGAGATTGAGAGGGGATCTTATAGAAACGTACACAATTCGTATGGGGTTGGACAGGCTAGATGCAGGAAGATTGTTCCCGATGTTGGGGAAGTCCAGGACAAGGGGTCACAGCTTAAGAATAAGGGGGAAATCCTTTAAGACCGAGATGAGGAAAAACTTTTTCACACAGAGAGTGGTGAATCTCTGGAACTCTCTGCCACAGAGGGTAGTTGAGGCCAGTTCATTGGCTATATTTAAGAAGGAGTTAGATGTGGCCCTTGTGGCTAAGGGGATCAGGGGGTATGGAGAGAAGGCAGGTACGGGATACTGAGTTGGATGATCAGCCATGATCATATTGAATGGCGGTGCAGGCTCGAAGGGCCGAATGGCCTACTCCTGCACCTATTTTCTATGTATCTATGTATCTATGATAAAAAAAATGAATTTGATCCATTTTAGAATAAGGCTGTAACGTAACAAAATGTGGAAGGGGTCTGAATACTTTCTGAATGCACTGTATGTGCTATCGATGCAATGGTCAACACAAAACAAATAATTGCCAGTTCAAGGACTCTAAGTGCTACAACTGTCAAAAGAAAGGTCATGTTGCACCAGCATGTAGAGCACCATCACAGGACAAAGCAAAAAAGGCTCAACAAAAATAAACGCGTGGTATTCACACCCTCAAAGAACTCTCCGAAAGTAATGAACTTGGACTGTACGGCACCTTTAGTACGAACAGTGGTTCTGGAAAGGAAGACTTTCAGACAAAGGTCAATGAGAGATAATCAATGCATTATTAAGTGTATTGATACCACTGCTGTTTGCACAATTATAAGCAAAGACACCTATGAATCAAAGTTTAGCAATATGCCTATCACAGAAACAAAATTTCAGCTGAAAACGTACTCTGGAGAAGTGTTGGAGACATGTGGAGAGACTGTTTGTGATGTACAACACAAAGGCAAGACTTTGAAGTTGCCAATAGTTGTTGCAAGTTATATCAATAGGCCAACGTTGATGGGCAAAAATTGGTTCCGCCTACTGAAACTGTACTGGGAATCTGTATTCCAAGTCGAAACGCAAACACAACTGGATCAGATGTTGCAGAAACATCATGCTGTGTTCAATGACAGCTATGATGGCATAAAGGGAGAGCA
This sequence comes from Malacoraja senta, assembly GCA_038087875.1. Taxonomy (NCBI): domain Eukaryota; kingdom Metazoa; phylum Chordata; class Chondrichthyes; order Rajiformes; family Rajidae; genus Malacoraja; species Malacoraja senta. The sequence goes on along the minus strand of JAXLNO010000878.1, from coordinate 21,107 downwards.
AGCACACATCAGGATTCGAGCCCATGTGGAACCTGTCTACTGTAGACCGCGACCAGTGCCATATTCGCTGAAAAGCTAAAATCAAATCTTTGGAACAAAACGGTGTACTGGTTAAAACAGATCGCAGTGATTGGGCTACTCCAATAGTAGTGGTTCCGAAAGCGGACAACACAGTGAGATTGTGTGGAGATTACAAAGTGACCATCAACCAGGTAGTAGATGATGAACAGTATCCACTACCAACCTCACAAGATTTATACGCTGAACTTGCTGGTTCCAAGGTATTTTCTAAGATAGATCTGTCACATGCATATGCTCAGCTAAATGTTGATAGTATGAGCCTAGTACGATAAACACATACATGGGGCTGTATTCCTACACAAAACTGCCCTATGGTGTGAAGTCAGCACCAAAAATCTTCCAAGCTACAATGGACAAGATTCTGCAAGGAATATCATATTGTTTGAGCAATCAAGATGACTTGCTGATTGCAACTGTTACTGAGATGGAGAATCTGGAGATACTCAGTGAACTGCACGAGATAGCCCAGCTGTTGGCGGTTGTGCAGTAACAAGCAGAAGAAGAAGAAGAAGAAGAAGAAGAAGAAGAAGAAGAAACTGTTGAAATAGCTTGATAATCACAATGTAAAGTTGAAAAGTAGCAAATGTGCATTCTTAACGTCCGAAGTAGTGTACCTTGGTTTGAAAGTGGATCAACATGGGCTACAACCAGTGAAGGAAAAGATTGAAGTCTACAGCCAGCGGTTGCATGTATTGGCCATGATTGGACAATGACATAGAAGCAATGGCAAGCAAATGTAGCACCTGGCAGAGTTGTAGAAGTAGGCCTTCCCAAACCCCTTTTCAAACATGGTCTTGGTCTACTAGACTTTTTCAGAGGATTCATGTGGATTTTTGTGAACATGGGAATAATAATTTTCTTTTGGTAGATAGTCATTCAAAGTGGATTGATGTGGTACATTGTATTGTATTGTATTGTATATTTTAATGACCACACAGCCAGGCTGGTGGAATTTGTTATCAGTACAGCTCGGTACAGGTTCCAACATTTCATCAACATTAAACTTATAACATAGATGTACATACAGACAGACACATTACATAATACATAAGTGCCATGCTTATTCTTATTCCTCACCGTACAGAGTTTAAAATGTTAATTGCAGTGGGAATGAAACTGTTTTTGAGGCGGCTTGTTTTGGAGGCAATTGACCTGTAACGCCTCCCAGAGGGCAGTAGCTGAAAGGCATAGTGTGCAGGGTGGGTAGGATCAGAGATGATCTTGCGGGCTCTGTGCAGTGACCGTTTGTGATAAAGTGATTCAAGGGATGGTAGGGGTAAGCCAATAATTTCTGATGCTCTGTTGATGATGCGCTGTAATTTCTTCCGGGAGAGTGAGTCGAGACTGCCGAACCAGACTGTGATGGATGAAGTGAGGATGCTTTCAATGATGGCTGTATAGAAGCGGAGCATGAGATGAGATCTTACTCTGAACTTCCTTAGCTGTCGGAGATGGAAAAGTCTTTGCTGGGCTTTCCCATAAATGTGGTCTGCGTTTGTCCTCCATTTGAGGTTGTTGCTGATGTGGGTTCCAAGGAGTTTGAATGTGTCAGTGATGGAGATGGATTCATCATTAATCAGCACAGGAGTTTTAGGGGATGGCTGGCACCTTGGGTCGATGATAAGTTCTTTTGTTTTTGATGAATTGAGTAAGAGGTCATGGTCAGTGCACCAGGTCACTGCTTGGTTGACCTGTGCACGGTATTCAGTTTCTTGGTTGTTGGTGATGAATCCTAGATTCATCACCAACATATGGGTACAAACACAACAACAGAAAGAATAATAGACACATTGCGGCCCATCTTTGCGTGTCATGGATTACCTGAAGAGCTTGTCTCTGGCAACGGCACTCAATTTTGTGCTGCACTGTTCCAAACTTTCATGAAGCTAAATGGTATCAAGCATACCTTAGTGCCAACTTACCATCCGGCATCTAATGGCGCAGCCGAAAAGTCAGTCAGGATAATCAAAGGGGCTCTCAAGAAACAAGTTCTTGAAGGAAATTCAAAATTCAATATGTCACAACAGCTAGCTAGTTTCTTACTGAAATATCGTACCATGCCACAATTTACCACAGGGTATACGCCAGCTGAACTTCACATGAAAAGAAGGCTCAGTACTTGACCGAGTTTGGTTCTACCTAACCTATGTCCTAAGGTTGAACGCAAACAATCTGATCAGAAACGTTATTATGGTGGAAGTAAAAAAGAACGTAGGTTCAATACACATGATCAGGTTTGTGTTCTCAGCCCCCTTACAAAGCAAACAAATGGGAGGTTGGAACAGTAGTTGAAGTGTGTGGTACCAGGAGGTAGTTCGTAGAAATTGGAGGACATGTTAGAAGTGTGCACATAAACCGTATGATCCCAGACAGGGATGAACCGGTACAAGATCAAAGTATAGACGAAGAAGCAGCTCTGTCAGACTTTGGTATTATTCCAAGTCAGGGCCGGATTTAGATGAAGAGAGGCCCTAAGCTATTTCACTTGTGAGGCCCCCCCCTCCCAATCCCCCACCCCCACGAGGGGGAATAGAGAAGTGGGAGGTGGGTCGTTCCCTCACGGTCCCGGACAGCGCTCCCGCCCCTCCAGTCGCCGTGCTTCATGCACACAGCCCCGGCTCCACCCCTCTCTCTCCGCGGGGAGACGCAGTGAACAATACACGGAGGGCCGGGCTGGGGGTTAGAGCAACGTTTACAAACCTCGGCCTCAGCTCACACCCGTCTGCCGGCTCCTGCCGCCGGTCCTCTCCCTCCCTTCTCTCCTTCCCTTCTTCCCTCCCTCCCTTCTCTCCTTCCCTCCCTCCTTCCTCTCTCTTTTCCCTTCTCTCATTTGCTCCATCCCTTCTTTCTCTCCTTCCCTCCCTCCTTTCTCTACTTCCCTCGCTTCCTCCCTTCTGTCCTTCCTCTCTTCTCTCCCTCCCTCCTTCCCTCCCTTCTCTCCTTCCCTCCCACACACACACACACACATCACGCACAGACAACTAACACACAGTTAGGATGGGGTAGAAGCCCAAAGGGTAGGATGGGGCTGAAGCCCAAAATTTAATGCCTGGACTGGTTTTTCACCAATGGTTATTGGTTTTCCAGGATCTATTTAATTAAGTTAATTTTTTTTTCATTTCACAGTCACTAAAACAAGTGATATTGTAACTATGTACTTTTCAGAGGCGATCTACACAGTTTGTTTGTTACTTGTAGACTTACATGTATGCAATTTTATATTAAATGTAGCTTAGATCTATTTGGTCCATTAAGTTGCAGGCACTTTTTAAGCGCACATTTTGATTACTTTCCATTCTACCATAGAGATATAAAGTCTATAATAGACTTTATTTGTATTTCTATGATTCTACAGACCTTGGCTGGGAACCTGGGGCTCACCAAAATTGTTCCCAATTGGGCCCCGCACCTCCTAAGGCTGGCCCTGGGTGAGGGCTCTGCTGAGGACAGACCGTTCGGTATCTGAGAGGGGGAGGTCAGGGGAGATGGTGAACACACAGCAGGGATGGGGGTTGGGGCCGGAGGAAGGCAGGTGAGTGGACTGAGGCCAAGGCGATGTCTGGTGGAGGGGTGGTGGGTGGTCCGGGGGTAGGGGGTAGCAAGACTGTAGTGTGGGTGGGGAAGAGCTGGGGTCACATGGTTTGAGGGGAATGGGGAAGACCCAGTGGAACAGCCACTGAGATTACCAGGGTTGGATGACTAGCACTAGGACCCAGCGCAGTCAAACCCGGGGGAGTGGGAGTCTGCAGCATGGAAGCTTCAGGCCAGGCTGCAGGTAAGGCGATGGCAGTGGGGGCTGCTGGAGGGTGGTGGAGTGGCGAGGGTCAGCGGGCACAGAGTAGGAGGTCCCGGTGGGCGGATGGTCAGTGGGGCAGCGAGGTACGACGGGTCCGGTGAGGCAGCGAGGTGAGTAGGCCACCCAAGATCTTGAGGCCCTAAGCTTAAGCTTGTCTAGCTTATACGTAAATCCGGCCCTGTTCCAAGTTCAGATGTAAGATCGGAATCTCTAAAGTTGAGACAAAGGCAAAGATCCTGAACTTGACTCTCCTTTAGAACCACAACCTGACACTCCCCCTAAACCACTCATGAGATCAAAAAGAGTGCCAGTCGTCAGATTAAATTTATAAAATTATTCTTGTTTAGCTAATTTACAACTTATTTTATTTTCTAAAGGGAGAGTAGTGTAGTGAATATAATGGTAACTGTAACCTTAAGAACTGAGTACTAGAATGGTATGATTTGTGTCATGTGATATATTCAATATCTTATCAGTCTCATGAATATGTGTGAGAATGCCTAGTGAACTTTGTAAAATAAGAAAGACCCACACTGGCAACAGCATGTACTGGAAACCTGTGCTTTGTTTCTATCTACATGCTGAAGCTGTAATATCTTACAGTAATCAACATGGTTCTAGAGCTACACACCCTACAGCAATCCTTACAATGTTAATGCTAGTAATGGTCATAGAGCTGAGGTTGATCTCACTGCAGTAGCCTGGACCCTGAACGACCCTGGAAGTCTGCATTTCCAGTGACTTGAGTAGTGGTCATAAATCTGGGACTGTTGTCACCACAGTAATGATCACATCTCTTCAACAGCCTTCCTGTGCCAAAATTCTCTGCTCCATGGCTATGCTCTCATTTCCTTCAAAACAACCCATAATCCACAATCAATAAGGATAGGTGACAAAACATCCCTCACCGTTGCATCAAAAACATCAAAACCGGTGCTCCGCAAGGATGCATGTTCAGCCCCAGTCTGAAGAAGGGTCTCGACCCGAAATGTCACCCATTACTTCTCTCCTGAGATGCTGCCAGTTCCGCTGAGTTACTCCAGCTTTTTGTGTCAATCTTCCTTTACTGTGCTCCCTATGCACATATGACCGAATGCTCATGACTAGAGCCAGGATTTTGCCATAAATGCCGTGCCTTTTCATGCCTTTTTTGACGATTTCAGGAAGATAATGCCTAAATCAGCCTTTTTTTTGCCGTTTTAACGTAACTTACAAGAAAATCTAACCACCGGGGCAAAACCCGGCTGTAAGTGGGTATTAAACGGTGATTGGAGAGGGGTGTGAGGGAAAGGGTCCAGTGTTTGCAGACTGGAGTCATGCTTTAACCAGGTGTGAAGTGGTGATTGGGGAGGAGTAGCTGGGGAAGGGACCAGTCTTTTCAAACTGGAGTCAAGCTGTGAGTAGGTGTGAAGTGTTGGTTGGGGATGGGGTGTGGGGCTACCAGGGTTAAGTTTTTGTTTATCGAACCTGCAGTAGAACGCGTTCAGGTCGTTGGTCAGCTGACGATTGTCCAAGGAGCGGGGGGGTAGCTTGTGATTTCTTGCAAGCCCTTCCACACTGAAGAAGAGTCATTTGCTGAGAATTTGCTCCTCAACTTCTCAGAATACCTTTCCTTGGCAGCTCTGATTCCTCTTCTCAGCTTGTACTTGGCCTGCCTGTAGAGGTTTGCATTCCCGCTCCTGTAGGATCTACCCCTGCAAGCGTCAAAATGCCTAAAGTCAAGTCAACACCTTGTAAAAATCTGAACGATTTGGTGAGAGTGTATGGGAGTGATATATTCTCTACAGACAAATGTGTGCTGTTTTGCAAAACGTGTGAGAAAGCAGTGAATCATGAGAAGAAATATTTCATCTCCCAGCATGTACTGACAGCTAAACACAAGTTGGCGGCAGAGAAACTGAAGGTAGGAAATACGCAAGCTTGTCTCCACACATTTACTGCTGGCTCCAGTCATAAATCTGAGTTTTCGAGTGATCCATGCAACGCATTCATTGATGCTGGAATTCCACTGTGGTAATTGGAAAACAAATCTCTCAGAGGTTTTTTAGGGAAATACACAGAGGAACATATACCAAGCAAGTCATCATTACAGAAAAATTATGTTGACAGCAACTTCAACATTGTTGTGCAGAACATTAGAGATGAAGTTGCATGCAACAAAATATGGATCTCAATAGACAAGACAACTGATGCTGTGGGGAGATACAGTGGCTTGCAAAAGTATTCATACCCCTTGAACTTTTCCACATTTTGTCACGTTACAACCACAAACGTAAATGTATTTTATTGGGATTTTATGTGATAGACCAACACAAAGTGGCGCATAATTGTGAAGTGGAAGGAAAATGATACATGGTTTTCAAATTTTTTTACAAATAAAAAACTGAAAAGTGTGGCGTGCAAAAGTATTCAGCCCCCTTTACTCTGATACCCCTAAATAAAATCCAGTGCAACCAATTGCCTTCAGAAGTCACCTAATTAGTAAATAGAGTCCACTTGTGTGTAATCTAATCTCAGTATAAATCCATCATCTGAAAATGGAAAGAGTATGGCACAACTGTAAACCTACCAAGACATGGCCGTCCACCTAAACTGACAGGCCGGGCAAGGAGAGCATTGATCAGAGAAGCAGCCAAGAGGCCCATGGTAACTCTGGAGGAGCTGCAGAGATCCACAGCTCAGGTGGGAGAATCTGTCCACAGGACAACTATTAGTCGTGCACTCCACAAATCGGGCCTTTATGGAAGAGTGGCAAGAAGAAAGCCATTGTTGAAAATAAGCCATAAGAAGTCCCGTTTGCAGTTTGCCACAAGCCATGTGGGGGACACAGCAAACATGTGGAGGAAGGTGCTCTGGTCAGATGAGACCAAAATTGAAGTTTTTGGCCTAAATGCAAAACGCTATGTGTGGCGGAAAACTAACACTGCACATCACCCTGAACACACCATCCCCACTGTGAAACATGGTGGTGGCAGCATCATGCTGTGGGGATGCTTTTCTTCAGCAGGGACAGGGAAGCTGGTCAGAGTTGATGGGAAGATGGATGGAGCCAAATACAGGGCAATCTTGGAAGAAAACCTGTTAGAGTCTGCAAAAGACTTGAGACTGGGGTGGAGGTTCACCTTCCAGCAGGACAACGACCCTAAACATACAGCCAGAGCTACAATGGAATGGTTTAGATCAAAGCATATTCATGTGTTAGAATGGCCCAGTCAAAGTCCAGACCTAAATTCAATTGAGAATCTCTGGCAAGACTTGAAAATTGCTGTTCACAGACGCTCTCCATCCAATCTGACTGAGCTTGAGCTATTTTGCAAAGAAGAATGGGCAACAATGTCAGTCTCTAGATGTGCAAAGCTGGTAGAGACATACCCCAAAAGACTTGCAGCTGTAATTGCAGCAAAAGGTGGTTCTACAAAGTATTGACTCAGGGGGGCTGAATACTTTTGCACGCCACACTTTTCAGTTTTTTATTTGTAAAAAAATTTGAAAGCCATGTATCATTTTCCTTCCACTTCACAATTATGCACCACTTTGTGTTGGTCTATCACATAAAATCCCAATAAAATACATTTACGTTTGTGGTTGTAACGTGACAAAATGTGGAAAAGTTCAAGGGGTATGAAAACTTTTGCAAGCCACTGTATGTTGCCAATGTGGTCATTGGTACACTGGAGGCAGGTCAACCATCAAAGGAGTATTTCTTGACATCGGAAGTATTGGAGAAGTCAAAGAGCTCAACTATTGCTCAGTTGTTTACATCTTCACTTGCTGTACTTTGTACTTAAAGTTCCTGGTGATGTAGGTAAAGACATGCAAGGAAAATGTGAGAGGGTGATTTTAGCCAACAAAGATCTTGAAGAAATACAAAAACATAGCTAAAGTTCTCAAAGGTAGTTGTAATGCACAAGATATCGACATGAATGTAGAGTTTGTAGCTTGTTTCAGGTATGCACCAGTGACCTCATCTGGGGTAGAAAGAAGTTTTTCACAACTGTAGCATATTCTGTCTGACAGACGGCATAGTTTACCACCAGATAATTCGAAAAAATGCTGGTAGTTATGTGCAACCAGGCAACTTTGGTCATTTAATGTAGTGTACCTTTATAATTATCATTTTAACCATATTTTGGTGGAGGAAATAAATGCCTTTTTCATGCCTTTTTTGTAATTTGATTATGCCTTTCTGCCTGCCTATTTCAGAGATTTTTAGCGCCTAAACACCCTGGCTCTACTCATGAAACAAATGCTGGTCATACTCCACATACAGGTTTTCAAATAACACCACTGTAGTGGGCAGTATCTCTAACATTGACAAGATGGAGTAAAGGAAGGAGATAGAGAGCTTGATAAAACCCCTGTCTCATGGTGCGAGCTGACCCACGAGGTACCCCGAGCTTAAAACAAATTTAACTCGTGGTAATCACTTACGATTAACGTAGTGGGAACGTCAGAACTCGTGGTCGCAACTTAGCGACCCGTGGCGCTAACGGCAGGTACCTGTGAAACTTGTTAACTCTTGAAAAAGTTCAAACATGTTTAAAGTTTTCCACGAGTAAAATTTACTCTTGAGGTTAAAAATGGAAACATTTAAACTCGTTGTAAGAACTTGGTGGCCCTTGAGTTAAACTTAGTGACTCTTGAGTCTACCGTGTTGGATTAACGTTTCGAGTGCGATCTTTCATCAGAGCCCCGTTTAATTAATAAATCCAGCCACGGTATTTTGACATCAGTTACAATTTCTTCCGGAATATGATCTATTTTGCTTTAATTCATAAAATGTCAAATATACATATAAACTCACCCACATTCCTCATTCTTTGGCGCGAATATAGAACAATTTAAAAAAAGTCTCAAACCTTTGTACGTATGGAATAAATTGATAATGATCTCCTTGCAAAGCTTTGTCACAGTTGCACTAATCTGATGTGGTAAATAATGATAAGATTACCGCTGAAATGTTCTTAAAGGCAGCAAGTTTCAACTTTGATTTATGTCGGGTCTCAAAGTTTGAAAGGAATTGTGAGACTAGTCAAGCATAAAGCAGTCCAAAGAGAAGGCAAGCCGAAAACCAACCAAGAAAGTTTCTCATAAACCATGAATTTAAAATCTTCAGATTAGCAATGATTCCTCGAGACAGCTGCAGTTTTAAGAGGCTATATATTTCATTTTCCATGGTTATTTTCATGTATTCCAACATCGTTTTCTCGTCGGATCAACAACTTGCTTCTTGTAACTCAGATAAACACTAATATTTCATGAACAAGTTCTCTTGTGATTTAAGACGTCTTAATGCTCTCTAAATTGGACGACACCGTCAAAATCTTTCGTCCCCTGCAGCATTAGTTGGTTGAAAGGAATCAACTTATTTCACAGTGATTATATTGTGAACGTTTCATTTCCATTCCTTGTGCTAATTACGAGAACTCCTTAAAAGGAGTGAATTGGGACATGTTGTTTTATGGGAAGGATGTAGAAGAAAAATGGAGGACATTTAAGGGTGAAATTTTAAGAGTACAGAATCTTTATGTCCCTGTTCGGTTGAAAGGAAATAGTAAAAAATGGAAAGAGCCATGGTTTTCAAGGGAAATTGGACAATTGGTTCGGAAAAAGAGAGAGATCTACAATAATTATAGGCAGCATGGAGTAACTGAGGTGCTTGAGGAGTATAAAGAATGTAAAAAGAATATTAAGAAAGAAATTAGAAAAGCTAAAAGAAGATATGAGGTTGCTTTGGCAAGTAAGGTGAAAGTAATTCCAAAGGGTTTCTACAGCTATATTAATAGCAAAAGGATAACAAGGAATAAAATCGGTCCATTAGAGAGTCAGAGTGGACAGCTATCTGCAGAGCCAAAAGAGATGGGGGAGATATTGAACAATTTCTTTTCTTCGGTATTCACGAAGGAGAAGGATATGGAATTATGTGAGGTAAGGGAAACGAGCAGAGTAGCAATGGAAACTGTGAGATTCAAAGAAGAGGAGGTGCGGACACTTTTGAAAAATATGAAAACGGATAAGTCTCCAGGTCCTGGCAGGATATTCCCTAGGACATTGAGGGAAGTTAGTGTTGAAATAGCAGGGGCTATGACAGAAATATTTCAAATGTCATTAGAAACGGGAATAGTGCCGGAGGATTGGCGTACTGCGCATGTTGTTCCGTTGTTTAAAAAGGGTTCGAAGAGTAAACCTAGCAATTATAGACCTGTTAGTTTGACGTCAGTGGTGGGCAAATTAATGGAAAGGATACTTAAAGATAATATATATAAGCATCTGGATAAGCAGGGTCTGATTAGGAACAGTCAACATGGATTTGTGCCTGGAAGGTCATGCTTGACTAATCTTCTTGAATTTTTCGAAGAGGTTACTAGGGAAATTGATGAGGGTAAAGCAGTGGATGTTGTCTATATGGACTTCAGTAAGGCCTTTGACAAGGTTCCTCATGAAAGGTTGGTTAAGAAGATTCAATTGTTGGGTATTAATGGTGGAGTAGCAAGATGGATTCAACAGTGGCTGAATGGGAGATGCCAGAGAGTAATGGTGGATGGCTGTTTGTCAGGTTGGAGGCCGGTGACTAGTGGGGTGCCTCAGGGGTCTGTGTTGGGTCCACTGTTGTTTGTTTGTCATGTACATCAATGATCTGGATGAAGGTGTGGAAAATTGGATTAGTAAGTATGCAGATGATACTAAGATAGGTGGTGTTGTGGATAATGAAGTAGATTTTCAAAGTCTACAGAGAGATTTAGGCCATTTGGAAGAGTGGGCTGAAAGATGGCAGATGGAGTTTAATGCTGACAAATGTGAGGTGCTACATCTCGGCAGGACAAATCAAAATAGGATGTACACGGTAAATGGTAGCGAATTGAGGAATGCAGTTGAACAGAGGGATCTAGGAATAACTGTGCATAGTTCCCTGAAGGTGGAATCTCATGTAGATAGGGTGGTAAAGAAAGCTTTTGGTGTGCTGGCCTTTATAAATCAGAGCATTGAATATAGAAGTTGGGATGTAATGTTAAAATTGTACAAGGCATTGGTGAGGCCAATTCTGGAGTATGGAGTACAATTTTGGTCGCCTAATTATAGGAAGGATGTCAACAAAATAGAGAGAGTACAGAGGAGATTTACTAGAATGTTGCCTGGGTTTCAGCAACTAAGTTACAGAGAAAGGTTGAACAAGTTAGGTCTTTATTCTTTGGAGCGCAGAAGGTTAAGAGGGGACTTGATAGAGGTCTTTAAAATTATGAGCGGGTTAGACAGAGTGGACGTGGATAAGCTTTTCCCATTGAGAGTAGGGAAGATTCAAACAAGGGGACATGACTTGAGAATTAAGGGACAGAAGTTTAGGGGGAACATTAGGGGGAACTTCTTTACTCAGAGAGTGGTGGCTGTGTGGAATGAGCTTCCAGTGGAAGTGGTGGAGGCAGGTTCGATGTTATCCTTTAAAAATAGATTGGATGGGTATATGGACGGGAAAGGAATGGAGGGTTATGGTCTGAGTGCAGGTAGATGGGACTAGGGGGAAGTATTTTATTTTTAATTAAAAAAAATAAAAATAAAATAAAAAAATAAAAAAAATTATTATTATTATTTTTTTTTTTAAATTTAAATGTTCGGCACGGACTTGAAGGGCCGAGATGGCCTGTTTCCGTGCTGTTATGGTTATATGGTTATATGGTTATATGGTTATATCCCTTGTCACTGCACAAGTAAAGGGTCAGCTGTCCTCGCCAGAACTAATAAACAGTTATTTTGCAAGTTTAAGGGATTTAATAGTTAGTATCGGAACACAGTCTTTAACTATATGTCTCAAAATGAAAAAAAAAATCTTATAGGATATATTATTTTACAAAGACCAGGTCTCCCACCATTGACTCCATTTACACTCCACGCTGCCTCACAACATATATAATCAAAGACTTGTCCCATCCCGGTCATTTCTTCTTCTCCTTGCTCCCGTCCGGCGGGAGTTACAGAAGTTTGAAAGCGCCAGCCTCGGGAACAGCTTCTTCCCCTTTATTATCAGGTTTCTTTAAGGTCTTTCTATAACCGAAGGTACTGTCCGATTCACCTCTGCCTCATTACGGACATTTGGACTCTCTGTGCAACTGGTGCGGTGCAATGCTGAGAACTGTATTCTGCACTCTGTATACTGCACTTCGATTCGCACTTGAGTTTGACCATTATAATTAAGTATAATATTATTTTATCTCATAGAGTCAGTCATACAACACGGAAACAGCTTATTTGGTCCAATTTCTCCATGCCGAACATGGCGCCCCACATGCCAGCGTATGGCTCATATCCTTCCAAACCGATGCTATCCATCTGATAAGATAGTATGCAAAACAAAGCTTTTCACTCGGTACACGTGACAATAATGAAATAATAAACACATTTTTCTATAATTTATTTGAATCGTTGCTGTATTTTATTGCTAACCTAAATTTAGCAAGCAATTTTAAGCCATTCCCTGGCAATATAACTACATTTCACTTGCTATTTTAATTATTTCCGAACAAAATTCTACAGCAAGAGTGACATTTGTAAAATATATAACGTATACACTCTTTGTTTTGATAAATATATGTAGAGTAGTAAATATATTTTCTGCCCGTAGATGTTAAAAAGTGACATAATCCTGCATATTACCTTTGGTTTTTTTTTTTACCAATAGTTTTAACAGTTATAAAAGTAAATAGTTAAAGACTATAAATTGTAGCCAAAGGAACAATATTTTGAGAGTCTGCTATATTTGCAGAATCGAGCATTACAATGTACTTTCTCGTGATTTAACGTGGTGCTTTCTTATTTTGATTGAAAAGCAAGAATCCAGTCACTGATTATAGGGTGCAGGTAATATTAAACTGCGCACCCCCTGTTTCATAGGATATCATATGGAGAAACTAGATTTGAGACACCAAATCAGCCGTGATCTACCTGGACGGCGGAGAAGACTCAAGGATTGCTTACTCCAGCTTAAATTTATTACGTCCTTATTAACGGCCAGTATTTGAAAGGTTATCCTTTAAATGAAATAGTTATTGCCATTCCTAAAGGCTTTTGCGAAAACTTAAACCGTGGTTTATTATTAAGATACTTGAGAATGTTGTTTCATTAACAAATGCTCCTGCAGTTACTGAGATCAATTTAAAAACACAACAGTGCCTTCAGTGGATTTATTTCTAAAAAACCCACTTTATTCATAAAAGATGTACAGGATATGCAATACACCAATGCCATGTGTAATTTCAAAAATAATCATTCTCCTGAATAAAAATATGTATAAAACAAAAACCGTGCAAAATCTTTTCATAGATTCTCAGTGGTTAATGCCTTCGGTATTTTTCTAAAATAAACTTTACTCAGAATAAGAAATGTGCACAAAACAAAAAGTGCAATGCATTATCAGTGTCTATACATTCAATAGTGTCATACTTAGGACTGTTTCCATCTATATTTAAACTAAACTCTCTTGTCGCTATGTGCCCCTTGGGGTGATATCCCTACCCTTGTCTGACGGGTGTCCCCATTTCAATATCCTGCAGCGGAAGGGCCATAGACTGTGGACCAAATGAACTGCACGTAAATGCAATGCAGATACAAATATTCTGTGTCTGTGTCTGCCATTTCCGTCTTTAAGGCTTCCATGTCACGATTGCCAGTTCAATGAGTAATTCGGCTTAATTCAGATTTTATATGCGGATGCGAATAGTTTAGTTATAAGGTTTAAATTCTATTAAATATGTTACAGGGAAAAACGTCCAGCAATGAAAAGACATCCCTGTATTTAAATAGCGCCCATCACAAACTCAGGAGGTTCCAACGTCTATTACAGTAAAGGAAGTACAGTGAACGTACTTGGATTAACATAATGTTGAGCATGAATATTGTTTTGTTTTAAAACGATGGTAACAAGGCTTGTAAATATGCAAAGGCAGACAAAAAATGCTGGAGAAACTCAGCGGGTGAGGCAGCACCTACGGAGAGAAGAGATATGCGACGTTTCGGGTCGAAACCCTTCTTCAGTAACACTTGCTTATCAAAACAGACCTTTATTCACGTTTGGCTCAAGAGTAACTCGGGTGAGGAATTTGGTAACTCGGGAGACGAACTTGGAACATCGCAGAAATGACAAGTTAACGGCAAACGTAGTCATACCCGTGGGAACTCGGTTAAACTCTTGATCATACACTTGGAATCTCGTACACAACCACGAGTCTTTCACTCGGGGTACCTCGTGGGTCAACTCACACCGTGAGACAGGGCTTTAACATGATGTCAAGTCAAAAATCTCCAGCAAGAAGAAGGAGCAATTTATTGACTTCAGGAAGTGAGGTGGTGTACATGCCCCAATCATAAACAATGGTGCTGAAGCGGAGATGGTTGAGAGCTGCAAGCTCCTAGGTATAAATATAATTTGTCGTGGAATAATCACATTGAAGCTACAGCCAAGAAAGTGCACCAATGCTTATACTTCCTCAGAAAATTAAGGAAGTTCATCATGTCTCCAATGTCTATTACCAACTTCTGCAGATGCATTGTAGAAAGCATACTATTGGGATGCATCATCGCTTGACTTGGCAGCTGCTCTGCCTAATACCACAAAAATTCCTGCCAGTTTATTCTTCATCCCACCTACCCTCTGTGACTCCTGCATTGTTAAAATGAGGCACAATTGGGAACAGCACCCTGACCTCTGTATCAACACGTTGCAGCCTTCTGGACGCGATATCAAATTCCATCATTTCAAGTAACCAGCAAGTCTAATGGTCCAGTATATTTGTGAGATGGACAAAACAAGCTGGAGTAACTCAGGGGTTCCTTCCTGCACCGTATATCTGTGATACTGGTTCAATTTGTTTTCTCTCCATTAACACATCCTGACCCGTAGGGCCAAGTGCTAAAGCTTTGCACGTCACAACTTTTACCTTTCTTTGGTTCTTTCACTGCCTCAATTTCATGTTTTTAATATGTTCCTTTGTTCATAGTCTCTCTCTCCCTCCCCATTAACTGATTGATCAGATAGCCTCATTTACAGATTTCCCCCCCTCGCAACCTTGGTCGAACCCTGTCAGAAATATTGCCTTAGTCCTGCACTTACTCTCTGCACTTAACACCAATTTCGACTTCCGGTGACGCCATGGAACACTAAGGGCGCTGCATTGAGCTCCTCTCCCGTAAAAATCGCTAAAAAGCCATTTTCAGAGTCAGGACCGATTTTTAAAAACTCACCGGAGCTGCTTGGCGTCGCGTAAGAGTGACGTCATCAGAAAGCGACGCGAAAATCGGGAGTTTAACGGGAGTTTTAAATGAGCAAAGAGAAAAGCTCACGAGCACCTAAGAAGATCACTATAAGTCTCCAGCTTGAGAATGTTTTGGATACTCTGCAAACGACAGAAGAAGGCTCAGAAGAAGAGTCTTACAGCCAAGGTTCTGTGCTTGAAATGGCTGCAAAAGGAGACAAGAAGGAGAAGGTGAAGCAAATGCTTTTAGATTTGGCTGCTACAATCAATACTACACTGGAAAAGATGCAGAGTATGGAGTCTAATATGGAGACCAAATTGCAGAGTATGGAGAGTAATCTGGAGAGTAATATGCAGAGTATGGACACAATCTCTCAAAAAATTGATGGTGCTTGTGGTGAGTTAAAGGAGCTGAAGAAGCAGTATAAGGAGTTTGATAAAAAATTAAAGTCAGAATGTGCTAAAATGGAAAAGACTATAATAATCTACATATAGATTGGGTGAATCAAATTGGCAGGGATGCTGAGGAAGAGGATTTCTTGGAATGTATGCGGGATAGTTATCTAAATCAACATGTAGAGGAACCAACGAGAGAGCAGGCTATTTTAGACTGGGTATTGAGTAATGAGGAAGGGTTAGTTAGCAGTCTTGTTGTACGTGCCCCCTTGGGCAAGAGTGACCATAATATGGTCGAGTTCTTCATTAGGATGGAGAGTGACATTGTTAATTCAGAAACAATGGTTCTGAACTTAAAGAAAGGTAACTTTGAGGGTATGAGACGTGAATTGGCCAAGATTGACTGGCAATTAATTCTAAAAGGGTTGACGGTGGATATGCAATGGAAGACATTTAAAGACTGCATGGATGAACTACAAAAATTGTTCATCCCAGTTTGGCAAAAGAATAAATCAGGGAAGGTAGTGCATCCGTGGATAACAAGGGAAATCAGGGATGGTATCAAAGCGAAGGATGATGCGTACAAATTAGCCAGAAAAAGCAGCATACCGGAGGACTGGAAGAAATTCAGAGACCAGCAGAGGAGGACAAAGGGCTTAATTAGGAAAGGAAAAATAGATTATGAAAGAAAACTGGCAGGGAACATAAAAACTGACTGCAAAAGTTTTTATAGATATGTGAAAAGAAAGAGATTAGTTAAAACAAATGTAGGTCCCTTGCAGTCAGAAACAGGTGAGTTGGTCATGGGGAACAAGGATATGGCGGACCAATTGAATAACTACTTTGGTTCCGTCTTCACTAAGGAAGACATAAATAATCTGCCGGAAATAGCAGGGGACCGCGGGTCAAAGGAGTTGGAGGAATTGAGTGAAATCCAGGTTAGTCGGGAAGTGGTGTTGGGTATATTGAATGGATTAAAGGCCGATAAATCCCCAGGGCCAGATAGGCTGCATCCCAGAGTACTTAAGGAAGTAGCTCCAGAAATAGTGGATGCATTAGTAATAATCTTTCAAAACTCTTTAGATTCTGGAGTAGTTCCTGAGGATTGGCGGGTAGCAAACGTAACCCCACTTTTTAAGAAGGGAGGGAGAGAGAAAACGGGGAATTACAGACCAGTTAGTCTACCATCGGTAGTGGGGAAACTGCTAGAGTCAGTTATTAAAGATGGGATAGCAGCACATTTGGAAAGTGGTGAAATCATTGGACAAAGTCAGCATGGATTTACGAAAGGTAAATCATGTCTGACGAATCTTATAGAATTTTTCGAGGATGTAACTAGTAGCGTGGATAGGGGAGAACCAGTGGATGTGGTGTATCTGGACTTCCAGAAGGCTTTCGACAAGGTCCCACATAAGAGATTAGTATACAAACTTAAAGCACATGGCATTGGGGGTTCAGTATTGATGTGGATAGAGAACTGGCTGGCAAACAGGAAGCAAAGAGTAAGAGTAAACAGGTCCTTTTCACAATGGCAGGCAGTGACTAGTGGGGTACCGCAAGGCTCAGTGCTGGGACCCCAGCTATTTACAATATATATTAATGATCTGGATGAGGGAATTGAAGGCAATATCTCCAAGTTTGCGGATGACACTAAGCTGGGGGCAGTGTTAGCTGTGAGGAGGATGCTAGGAGACTGCAAGGTGACTTGGATAGGCTGGGTGAGTGGGCAAATGTTTGGCAGATGCAGTATAATGTGGATAAATGTGAGGTTATCCATTTTGGTGGCAAAAACAGGAAAGCAGACTATTATCTAAATGGTGACCGACTAGGAAAAGGGGAGATGCAGCGAGACCTGGGTGTCATGGTACACCAGTCATTGAAAGTAGGCATGCAGGTGCAGCAGGCAGTGAAGAAAGCGAATGGTATGTTAGCTTTCATAGCAAAAGGATTTGAGTATAGGAGCAGGGAGGTTCTACTGCAGTTGTACAGGGTCTTGGTGAGACCACACCTGGAGTATTGCGTACAGTTTTGGTCTCCAAATCTGAGGAAGGACATTATTGCCATAGAGGGAGTGCAGAGAAGGTTCACCAGACTGATTCCTGGGATGTCAGGACTGTCTTATGAAGAAAGACTGGATAGACTTGGTTTATACTCTCTAGAATTTAGGAGATTGAGAGGGGATCTTATAGAAACTTACAAAATTCTTAAGGGGTTGGACAGGCTAGATGCAGGAAGATTGCTCCCGATGTTGGGGAAGTCCAGGACAAGGGGTCACAGCTGAAGGATAAGGGGGAAATCCTTTAAAACCGAGATGAGAAGAACATTTTTCACACAGAGAGTGGTGAATCTCTGGAACTCTCTGCCACAGAGGGTAGTCGAGGCCAGTTCATTGGCTATATTTACGAGGGAGTTAGATGTGGCCCTTGTGGCTAAAGGGATCAGAGGGTATGGAGAGAAGGCAGGTACGGGATACTGAGTTGGATGATCAGCCATGATCATATTGAATGGCGGTGCAGGCTCGAAGGGCCGAATGGCCTACTCCTGCACCTAATTTCTATGTTTCTATGTTTCTATGTTAATAAGAAATTTACTGATATACATGATAATATGGGAAAGTTTGATGAGCGAATGGAAGAGATGGAAAATGGAATGAAAGAGATGATCACGGAAATAAAGAGTTTGAAAAAATCACAGAAATCTGAGGAGAAGCTTGTGAGAATGACTGACAAGTGTTTGGACTTGGAAGCGAGATCGAGAAGGCATAATTTGAGAATTGTTGGAGTAAGAGAAGGACGAGAGGGTCATGGACCTCAAACACGTACTTTCGTTGCTGACTTACTTAAAGATGCTTTTGAACTGCCGGAATACCCAAGAATAGATATCGTTCACCGAGTTGGACGTGTTTCAAGAGGGACAAGTGCTCCTCCAAGACAAATAATTGAGAAATTCCTCGACATCTCTTTAGTGGAATTTATATTGAATAAGATTACCCATGGGGAGAATCTGACATATCATGGGGATAATATTCAATTTTTCCGTGATTATCCCCTGGAGGTCGTCCAGAAAAGGAACTTGTTTACACAGACAAGAAACATTCTGAAAGGAGTGCCCCGTGTGAGATATGGGGTGGTCTATCCAGCAAAAATGAAGATTACTTATAAGGGCACTGAACGCTCATTTACAGATCCCGAAAAAGCTTTTAAGCACGCAGAGGATATCGTAAAGAAAACATCGGGGGAAGATGTCGACAAGGAAGAAGATTGAACTTTTAAACTTTTAAGACAGAGTTTGAACTAGTTAAGATGCGGAACTTTCCAGACAGTTACTAGATATGCTTATCTGTCTGGAATGTGTTTTCGAGAGTACTGTCCATGTTTCACCTTGAATGAAAAGCTTAAAGATAAACAAAAGGACGTTGAAGATACAGAATTAATGAGGGAATGTAAAATGGACATGGAACGAGATAATAATAATTGGAATATAAAAACTGTTGATTTAAGAAAATCTCTAATCATTATATTTTAATTATAAATAACCAATTATTTTAACAAATTTAATAATACTAATTATTTGTGAATGTATGTGGCAAATATGAATAAATCATGAATAAACCATGAGGCGGGGAAGGAGATAATGGGAGTGTACATAATTTTGATTTTATATATTTAAAATAGTTAAGGGAAATGAACTAATATTAATGATATATACTTATAAATAGTAACTAACTAAAATGTTTATAACAATACTAACAAACTAATATTGTGTGGGAAGGATTTGGGCGCAGCATACACCTGGAAAAGATCCAGAAGTGTGGTTTTGTTTAACCCCTTGGTACTTGCTTGAATGGTAGTTAAAGAATGGGATATTATGTAAGAATTTTGGGTGGATATATATGGTAAGGTTTAGACTAGATTAAGGTTAGATAAATTGGAAAGGCATATATACTTATAGAACTGAACATACGTTGTGTTTTATATTTGGTTTTTTATTTTTTATTTATTTTTCTGAACTCTTTCGGTTTTTACTGGTGCTGGTTTGATACATTTATATAAGAAAAGACAACATATGAAACGGTCTGTAGCTTTTCATGAGGCTCTGCTAAGGGGTTGGAGCTCAATGTACAACAACATCAATGGAAGTCCTTAAATTTTTCGCCACCTTAGGTGGCTATTCGTCTTTAAGGTATCTTTTCTTAGATACCTTATCATCACTTAAAAAAAAAAAATCACTATAAAGACTTCTATTTGCTTATTTTTTTGTAATCAATTTTATATCACATTTTTTCTTTCTTTTTCTAAGGCACTATACAGAAGGAGATGTAATATAAATCTAAAAACTCGGGATGACCACCCAACACCTAGAATTCTGATGTATTTGGTTGCACCATATGATTCAAGAATACTATATTGATATATAATGCAAGACGATAGACAAAGAAAGAATGGAGGAATTACATTTTGTAGTTGGAATATAAGGGGTGCCAATGAACCAATTAAGAGGGGTAAAATTTTTGCTCAACTAAAATCTTTGAAAAGCGACATCATGTTTTTACAGGAAACCCACATGAAACAACAAACACAGATGAGATTAAAGGCGAAGTGGATAGGTCAAACATACTATTCGTCATTTACTTCTAAATCTAGAGGTACGGCTATTCTTATTCGAAAAGGTATACCTTTTAAATTAAAGAATACTATATCAGATAAAGAGGGAAGGTATATTATAGTTTCGGGAGAAATTTATGTAACCCCACTAACTATGATAAATATTTACGCATCGAATTTTGACAACCCCCAATTTTTAAATAAAATTATAGATATAATATCAGAGTTTAATTACCAAAATGTAATAATAGGGGGGGACTTCAATTGTGTTTTAGATCCATATTTAGACAAATCAGCAAACAAAGGAGGAGTAATTTAAAATCTAAGACTAGTGAACTTCTAAATACATATATATATAAAATACTAATATAACAGATGTATGATCTGCTAATCCAGTTGGAAGGGAATACTCGTTTTACTCATCGGTACATAAAACTTATTCACGAATTGATTATTTTTTAGTGGATATGAAATTAATGCCATATACAATTAATCCAACATAACACATCAGTAGTATTTCTGATCACTCCCCGTTGACATTTTTAGTAAAATTCGAAGGAATGCCAGGTAAAAAATCTTTTTGGAGGTTTAATACACATATTTTAAACGACTTACAAGGTTAGCAATATTTAAAACACCAAATGAAACTTTTTTTTGAGACAAATGATACACCAGGTATTTCGCTTTCTTTATTATGGGAAACTTTCAAGGCATTTATTAGAGGAATTATAATTTCATATCAAATTTTTCAAAATAAAAAGAATAAGACAGAACAAATGTTGCTAGAACAAGAAATTAAACAGTTAGAGTTAGATAATGCCAAAGATTCTACTACAGATGAACATAATAAGATAATACTACTGAAATTTAAACTTAATCGAATTTTATCGGCAAGAGTTATAAAGATTATTCCAAATTACAAAACAGGAACATTTTGAATTTGGTGACAAACCACATAAGCTTTTAGCTCGTCAATTGAAAAAATAAGAA
>JAXLNO010000877.1:0-18302 GCA_038087875.1 Malacoraja senta | reverse complement strand
CATGCCCGTTCCCCTCGCTTATTGCGGTCTCCCGTTTCGCTGCCTCCTGGTCTTGGCCGGCCACTGTCACCTCCTGCACGTCCTTCCCTGCCTATCTCTCCCGCTCCCGCTCTGGCTGCATCTCCCGCTCTGGCTGCATCTCCCCCTCCCTTGCCTTTCCTGCCTGCCTCCGCTACGGCTTTCTTCTTTCTGATGGGAGGGGGGAAGGTGCTGTACGTACGCGTTCGGGTCGCTTGGTTAAGCCGCCTGTTGTTGTCTAAATTCGCACGTTTATTGTAATAGCACTATCCTGATTGCCTCCATGTGCATTTGATTGTAAGGGGAAGGATGTAGATGGTTTATGCATGCAACCAATAATATAGCTACCTCAGTACCACTAACCACGCCTCAGTTATCAAGTATAAGAACTCTATCTCCCGTGTGCTCCTCCCTTGGTTCCAGCATGATGATAGACTGGGTGCAGTCAGTGCTGGAAAGTGTTTAACCTGTCTTATTATTAAACGTAAAGTAAAGCTACAAGTGAGTCAGACTTAGCTCCTTTACAGAGACCCTTTGGTTTAGTTTAGTTTAGAGATGCAGCGCGAAAACAGGTCTTTCGGCCCACGGAGTCCGCGCCGACCAGCGATCACCCCGTACACTAGCACTATCCTACGCACATTAGGGACAATTTAACAATTTTGCAGAGGCCGATTAATCTACAGCCCTGAACGTCTTTGAACGGTTTCCTCCACCATAAACTCACCCAATATGTGCACATAATGTCCTGTTTGCCAGCTTGTTGACCCTCTGTGTTCCCCTCCTGCATGGTTTAGGAACCGTTGCTGTGGACGAAGAGACGGGGACGTGAGCAGCCATTGAGGGTGGCCAGGATGCCGGTGGAGCCCCCCCCCCCCAATCTGCTCGGTGTGCGGCTGAGCTTCGAGGGGCTGCACTTCAATGGAGGACCCCATGATGGGGCACAACAAGGAGAAGCGTTATGAGTGCGACGTGTGTGGCAAGGCCTGGCAGTGCCCGAGCAAGCTGGAGATCCAGCGGCGGGTTCACACTGGAGAACGCCCCTTCGACTGCTCGGAGTGCGGCAAGAGCTACAAGACGGCGGTTGTGCTGAAGACCCACCGGCGGGTGCACACGGGCGAGCAGCCCTATGGCTGCCCTACCTGCGACATGAGCTTTGTCCGGTTGTCGGGGCTACGGCAGCACCGGCGGGTGCACAGCAGTGAGCGGCCCTTCACCTGCTCCGACTGCGGCAAATACTTCAAGTCGTTACCAGAGCTGAAGCAGCACAGGCGCCTGCACACCGGGCAGCGGCCCTACACCTGCAGCGACTGCGGCAAGGGCTTCACGCGCTCCGGCAACCTGCTGGAGCACCAGCGCACCCACACCGACGAACGCCCCTACACCTGCGCCCAGTGCGGCAAGGGCTTCACTCAGTCCGGTCACCTGCTGTCCCACCAGCGGGTGCACACCGGCGAGCGACCCTACACCTGCGCCCAGTGCGGCAAGGGCTTCACCCACCCCTGCAAGCTGCTGTCCCACGAGCGGGGTGAACACCGGCGACCGTCCAGTCCCCAGCCCGGTGTGTGGGGAACGCTTTGCCATGGCCTTCCACACCCCTGTCTCACTAGCACGTGCACACCAGTTGCCAGCCCTACGACTGCCCATACTGCGGTGAGGAGTTTGACAGCTCGCGGGGGTTGCGGCAGCACTGGCGGACCCACGCCGGCGAGCAGCTGCTCCCACTGTGACAAGAGAGCATGGGGGCTGCGGGAGCACCAGCGGATACACACCGGAGAGAGAACCTTTGTGTGCTGAGTTTGGCAAGGGTTTCACCTGCATGTCCAACCTGCTGGAGCACCGGCGTACCCACAGCGGTGAGCGTCCCCTTCCCCTGCCCGCTCTGTGGCAAGGCCTTTGCCCGCTCCTCCAGCCTGTCACGTGGATAGGCGCTGTTTAGGTAGACACAAAATGCTGGAAGGAATGGGTAATGTATCGGTCATTTCTGCAATCACCCATTCTCTCCAGAGATGCTGCCTGTCCCGCTGATTTACTCCAGCATTTTGTGTCCTTTTTTGTAAACCAGTATCTGCAGTTCCTTGTTTTTAATCCATTCTGGTTAACCATCTCTGCACCTTACCCAAAGCCTCCACATCAGTCCTGTAATGGAGTGACCAGAACTGTATGCAATACTGCAAATGCTACCTGACCAATGTCCCTTAAAGCTGAACATATACATTCCTCTCTCTCCCCTCTCCCCACACTTTCCCACCACTCGTACACAAATTCTCTCCACTCCACCCTCTCGTGCCCCCTCCTCTCTCACACTCCCTCTCTCGCTCCATCTCTCTCACACTCCCTCTCTCTCTCCCTCTCTCTCACACACACACTCTCTCTCTTGCTCTCTCACACACACTTTCTCTCACACACACACTCACTCTCACACACACACACACTCACGCGCACGCACACCAAACACCTCCGCTCGGTTCGCAATAACCAACCTGATCTCCCGGTGGGCTCAACACTTCAACTCCCCCTCCCATTCTGAATCCTACCTTTCTGTCCTGGGCCTCCTCCATGGCCAGATTGAGGCCCACCGCAAATTGGAGGAGCAGCACCTCATATTTCACTTGGGCAGTTTGCAACCCAGCGGTATGAACATTGACCTCTCCAAATTCAGGTAATACCTACCAAAGATCCTATAGATAGGCCACTCCTGCGAAATGCAATGGGCTGACGTGTAGTACGCAACGGAGCGGAATGTGGGCATTTTGTTCGTCCATTTCAGTAACCGGACCTACCCGACCCGACTCGCAGTGTAATCAACGTTGCGGGGGAACAGTTTGTGTGTGTGATATAGGGCTAGATTCATAATTCTGTTAGTTCATAATTCTTATTAAAGAATAAAATGTTTATAAATTTTGACTGGTAATTTTCTCTTTTAATGTTTTTTTAATCATTTCTTTTAAAATGGCTCATGTGCTGTGTTTGAGCTGATTTTGTATTACACTTGCACTCTGTAATTCATTCATCTAATCACACTGTTCACAACTGCAGTATTTGGCAAAATAATAGCAATACGAAGATTCCAGTTGCTCTAGCCCTGGAATGTTCCTTAATGTTTTTGTGTCTATGGAGTTGTTTCTCAACAATAAAATGGGTCTGGTCTTCCCAATAGCCAGAGAGTGGAATGAGATCTGTCTGTTATGGTGGGGTTATCTAATTTAAGTATTTCACAAAATTAAATTTGTTTTTGACCAAGATTTACAAATGATGTATAACTTAAGGATGGTGATGGTTTTATTCAGCGAGCATACAACTGATTAGATTGTGCTGGAAAGAACACACATATATGAATGTGATATAGATGTATATAATCATATAACACACACATTTACATTTCTTCCAATTTTTATATCCAATGATGAACTTTATTTCAGACTAGACGGGACAACATTAAATAAAAAAAACATTGTAAACCGCCCCGCCAACTTCACTCTGGTGTCTCGGCCGTGCTCATAGAAGCATAGAAAATAGGTGCAGGAGTAGGCCATTCGGCCCTTCGAGCCTGCACCGCCATTCGATATGATCATGGCTGATCATCCAACTCAGTATCCTGTACCTGCTTTTTCTCCATACCCCCTGATCCCTTCAGCCACAAGGGCCACATCTAACTCCCTCTTAAATATAGCCAATGAACTGGCCTCAACTACCTTCTGTGGCAGAGAATTCCACAGATTCACCACTCTCCGTGTGAAAAATGTTTTCCTCATCTCGGTCCTAAAAGATTTCCCCCTAATCCTTAAACTGTGACCCCTTGTTCTGGACTTCCCCAACATCGGGAACAATCTTCCTGCCTCTAGCCTGTCCAACCCCTTAAGAATTTTGTACATTTCTATAAGATCCCCCCTCAATCTTCTAAATTCTAGCGAGTACAAACCGAGTCTATCCAGTCTTTCTTCATATGAAAGTCCTGACATCCCAGGAATCAGTCTGGTGAACCTTCTCTGTACTCACTCTATGGCAAGAATGTCTTTCCTCAGATTAGGAGACCAAACTGTATGCAATACTCCAGGTGTGGTCTCACCAAGACCCTGTACAACTGCAGTAGAACCTCCCTGCTCCTATACTCAAATCCTTTTGCTATGAATGCTAACATACCATTCGCCTTCTTCACTGCCTGCTGCACCTGCATGCCTACTTTTAGTGAATGGTGTACCATGACACCCAGGTCTCATTGCATCTCCCCTTCTCCTGATCCGGGCCAGACTCCCCGCACGCTGTGGAAGGAACATCTTTTCGCTTTTATTGTGATTTATTTCTCTTTTTAACACTGAATACCTGATAACGACACATTAGCAGCATATGGCACCAATGTTGCACCAACCCACTCAATTTTAAATAATTCATAATAGCAATCCATTAACATGGTTAACACTTTATTTCTGACATGCATAGTAAGATTTACAGAACTCACATTATTCTGTGTGCGAAGTATACAGGGTTGCAGTATTCAGTGTATCAGCTAACCAGTGAAAGTGATGTACAATTCAACGTATGTAACACAATGGTAGCCCCAGGAGGGGTATGTGGGTGTTGGGGGGGTACGGGGGGATTCCCTACCCGCGTGTCACAGGTGAACTCGGCCACCTCGCCCTCACACATGGAGCTGACGACCGTCTCCCATACGGGTGGTGATGGGGCGTGTAGTGTAGGGGGGTATATAGAGGGTTCTGGTGTAGGGGAGTGTACGGTGTATACAGGGGGGATTCCCTACCCGCGTGTTACAGGTGAACTCGGGAACCCCCCCCTCTATATAGCGCAGGGTCTTGTAGTGGAATGTGGCCTGTGTGGGGGGGGGTGAGCGGTCAGTGGTCACTGCGTCGTCAAATCAGGGCGGTCGGGAGCGGGATGTCCCTCTAAAACATAGACAATAGGTGCAGGAGGAGGCCATTCGTCCCTTCGAGCCAGCACCGCCATTCATTATGATCATGGCTGATCGTCCCCAATCAATAACCATTGCCTGCCTTCTCCCCATATCCCTTGATTCCAGTAGCCCCTAGAGCTCTATCTAACTCTCTCTTAAATCCATCCAGTGACTTGGCCTCCACTGCCCTCTGTGGCAGGGAATTCCACAAATTCACAACTCTCTGGGTGGAAAAGTTTCTCCTCATCTCAGTCCCAAATGGCCACAAATTCACAACTCTCTGGGTGGAAACGTTTTTTCTCACCTCAGTCTTAAATGGCCTCCCTTTATTCTAAAACTGTGGCCCCTGGTTCTGGACTCGCCCAACATTGGGAACATTTTTCCTGCATCTAGCTTGTCCAGTCTTTTTATAATTTTATATGTTTCTATAAACCCCCTCCCTCATCCTTCTAAACTCCAGTGAATACAAGCCTAGTCTTTTCAATCTTTCCTCATATGACAGTCCCGCCATCCCAGGGATCAATCTCGTGAACCTACGCTGCACCGCCTCAATCACAAGAATGTCCTTCCTCCAATTAGGAGACCAAAACTGTACACTATAGGGAGGTTTCACGGCAGTCGGGTCACGACCCGTGACCCATACTGTTGCTACGCTACGCCAAGTGGAGAACACGCGATGAACTGCAGGTAAGCACTGACCATTGTTTCCAGCGTAGCGGGCCTGATAAAACACGCCGAAATGGTCAATTTTCACGCTGTAAATAATTATGGAAATCGGGATAAGTGTGAGAGACATTTATCCTACTTCAGAATTCCAACAGTGAGGAGAAATGACGGTAGATAGAAGCGAGAGCTGAAGGGACAACAACAGCTAAAGTGCTTGGTGAACATTGGCCGTTTGCTCACTGCATTTCATCAACTAAGGAATTATTTGTGTTTTTCTTGATTCCTTTGGCATTTAAAAAGTTTCAGAAGGGATAAATCTGGCTGTAACATTTTAAAATAGCCCATGGTTCTCAAGTGGGTTTTTACATACAAAAAGAAAACGCCTCTGAAGCAAAATTTACAACCAGATTTATCACTTCTGAGACTTTTTAGATACCAAAGGAATCAAGAAAAAACACAAATAATGCCTTACTGTTGATGAAATGCAGCGAGCAAAAGCGATAATTCCCAATGTTTTCAATCTCGATATCTGCACGGCCAATGTTCGCCAAGTACTTTAGCTGTTGTTGTCCCTTCAGCTCTCGCTTCTCTTTACCTTCATTTTGCTTCACTTTTGGAATTCTGAAGTTGGCTACATGTCTCTCACACTTACCCCGGCTTCCACTATATTTGACAGCGCAAAAATTGAACAATTTGGCGGTTTTTAACAGGTAGGAAAGTACGCGTTTCTTGCATTATATAACATATACCGGAAGCTGCGATGTCGTCCACATGGATTAGAAACATAGAAACATAGCAAATAGGTGCAGGAGTAGGCCATTCAATATGATCATGGCTGATCATCCAACTCAGTATCCTGTACCTGCTTTCTCTCCATACCCCCTGATCCCTTTAGCCACAAGGGCCACATCTAACTCCCTCTTAAATATAGCCAATGAACTGGCCTCAACTCCATTCTGTGGCAGAGAATTCCAGAGATTCACCACTCTCTGTGTAAAAAATGTTTTTCTCATCTCAGTCCTAAAAGATTTCCCCTTTATCCTTAAACTGTGACCCCTTGTTCTGGACATCCCCAACATCGGGAACAATCTTCCTGCATCTAGCCTGTCCAACCACTTAAGAATTTTGTAAGTTTCTATAAGATCCCCCCTCAATCTTCTAAATTCTAGCGAGTACAAGCCGAGTCTATCCAGTCTTTCTTCATATGAAAGTCCTGACATCCCAGAAATCAGTCTGGTGAACCTTCTCTGTACTCCCTCTATGGCAATAATGTCCTCCCACAGATTAGGAGAACAAAACTGTACGCAATACTCCAGGTGTGGTCTCTCCAAGACCCTGTACAACTGCAGTAGAACCTCCCTACTCCTATACTCAAATCCTTTTGCTATGAATGCTCGCATACCATTCGCTTTCTTCACTGCCTGCTGCACCTGCATGCCTACTTTCAATGACTGGTGTACCATGACACCCAGGTCTCGTTGCATGTCCCCTTTTCCTAATCGGCCACCATTCAGGTAATAGTCTACTTTCCTGTTTTTGCCACCAAAGTGGATAACCTCACATTTATCCACATTATACTGCATCTGCCATGCATTTGCCCACTCACCCAGCCTATCCAAGTCATCTTGCACCCTCCTAGCACCCTCCTCACAGCTAACAATGCCCCCCAGCTTCGTGTCATCCGCAAACTTGGAGATGTTGCATTCAATTCCCTCGTCCAAATCATTAATATATATTGTAAATAGCTGGGGTCCCAGCACTGAGCCTTGCGGTACCCCACTAGTCACTGCCTGCCATTCTGAAAAGGACCCGTTTACTCCTAGTCTTTGCTTCCTGTCTGCCAGCCAGTTCTCTATCCACATCAATACTGAACCCCCAATACCGTGTGCTTTAAGTTTGCATACTAATCTCTTACGTGGGACCTTGTCGAAAGCCTTCTGAAAGTCCAGATATAACACATCCACTGGTTCTCCCTTATCCACTCTGCTAGTTACATCCTCGAAAAATTCTATAAGATTCGTCAGACATCATTTACCTTTCATAAATCCATGCTGACTTTGTCCAATGATTTCACCATTTTCCAAATGTGCTGCTATCCCATCTTTAATAACTGACTCTAGCAGTTTCCCCACTACCGATGTTAGACTAACTGGTCTGTAATTCCCCATTTTCTCTCCCTCCCTTTTTTAAAAAGTGGGGTTACATTAGCTACCCTCCAATCCTCAGGAACTACTCCAGAATCTAAAGAGTTTTGAAAAATTATCACTAATGCATCCACTATTTCTGGGGCTACTTCCTTAAGTACTCTAGGATGCAGCCTATCTGTCCCTGGGGATTTATCGGCCTTTAATCCATTCAATTTACCTAACACAACTTCCCGGCTAACCTGGATTTCACTCAGTTCCTCCATCTCATTTGACCCCCGGTCCCCTGCTATTTCTGGCAGATTAATTAAGTCATCCTTAGTGAAGACAGAACCAAAGTAGTTATTCAATTGGTCTATGTCCTTGTTCCCCATGATCAATTCACCTGTTTCTGACTGCAAGGGACCTACATTTGTTTTAACTAATCTTTTTCTCTTCACATATCTATAAAAACTTTTGCAGTCAGTTTTTATGTTCCCTGCCAGTTTTCTTTCATAATCTATTTTCCCTGTGAGTACAGGAGCAGGGAGGTTCAACTGCAGGTGTACAGGGTCTTGGTGAGACCACACCTGGAGATTGAGCGGTTCCTTTCATCAAGCCATTTGACCCGGTGACCTTATGTGCACACCCCCTATAACTCCAGATGTGGTCTCACCAGAGCCCTGTGGCAGGGACGGAAAACCTGGGGGGGGGGGCAGAGGGGACATGTCCCACCCCCCATGTTTTGAGAGGTGGGGGACATCCCCCCCACTTTCCACTTTCCGCGAGACAGTGGGGGTGGGACTGATGATCGAGGGCACGATTATTGGAGGAGGGAGGAGTGGGGGAAGAGGGTGGGACTGAGGATAGAACGCGGCGATTGGAGGGAGACGTGGCACAGTCCTGCGCCTCATCCGCAGGCAGGATCGATCCCGGCCGGCTCTCCGGCGCTGTCCCCCCCCCCCCCCCACGGGTGGCCAGAGAGGTCGGGAGTCAGACGCGAACTGTACCCCCAGGCCCACAGCCAGCGCAGAGAAACAGCCCTAAACCCAGCTCACTCTGCCCGTCCCGCCAGGTGAATCTGCCTGGACTTGCGGGAAATATGGCCAGCGCGGAGAAGCAGCGCTGGTGTCCCGTCAGTCCAGGCAGGGCTATAGTTAACATGGTGAGACAGGCAGTGTTGAGCTGCATTTAGCGCTGGATTGAGCTTCCGAAGCCTCGCGCGCATGTGTGTGAGTGTGCGCATGCGCGCGCGGCCGCCCAAAAATCGTGTCCCCCGTCCCCTCCATGTTTTGATAGCGAGTTCTGCTCTTGCCCTGTACAACTGCAGAAGAACCAATTTACTGCTATACTGGACACATACTCCAGATGTGGTCTCACCAGAGCCCTCCTGTACAAATGCAGAAGGACCTCTATACTCCTATACTGGACACATACTCCAGATGTGGTCTCACCAGAGCCCTCCTGTACAACTGCAGAAGGACCTCTATACTCCTTTACTGGACACCTACTCCAGATGTGATCTCACCAGAGCCCTCCTGTACAACTGCAGAAGGACCTCTATACTCTTATACTGGACACATACTCCAGATGTGGTCTCACCAGAGCCCTCCTGTACAACTGCAGAAGGACTTATCTACTCCTATACTGGACACATACTCCAGATGTGGTCTCACCAGAGCCCTCCTGTACAACTGCAGAAGGACCTCTGTACTCCTATACTCGACACATACTCCAGATGTGGTCTCACCAGAGCCCTGTACAACTGCAGAAGGACCTCTATACTCCTATACTGGACGCATACTGCAGTTGTGGTCTCACCAGAGCCCTGTACAACTGCAGAAGGACCTCTACACAGCTATACTGGACACATACTCCAGATGTGGTCTCACCAAAGCCCTCCTGTACAACTGCAGAAGTACCTCTATACTCCTATACTGGACACATACTCCAGATGTGGTCTCACCAGAGCCCTGTACAACTGCAGGACCTCTATACTCCTATACTGGACACATACTCCAGATGTGGTCTCACCAGAGCCATGTACAACTGCAGAAGGACCTCTATACTCCTATACTGGACACATACTCCAGATGTGGTCTCACCAGAGCCCTCCTGTACAACTGCAGAAGGACCTCTGTACTCCTATACTGAACACATACTGCAGATGTGGTCTCACTAGAGCCCTCCTGTACAACTGGAGAAGGACCTCTATACTCCTATACTGGACACCTACTCCAGATGTGATCTCACCAGAGCCCTCCTGTACAACTGCAGAAGGACCTCTATACTCTTATACTGGACACATACTCCAGATGTGGTCTCACCAGAGCCCTCCTGTACAACTGCAGAAGGACCTCTATACTCCTATACTGGACACATACTCCAGATGTGGTCTCACCAGAGCCATGTACAAATGCAGAAGGACCTCTATACTCCTATACTGGACACATACTCCAGATGTGGTCTCACCAGAGCCCTCCTGTACAACTGCAGAAGGACCTCTATACTCTTATACTGGACACATACTCCAGATGTGGTCTCAGCAGAGCCCTCCTCTACAACTGCAGAAGGACCTCTATACTGCTATACTGGACACATACTCCAGATGTGGTCTCACCAGAGCCCTCCTGTACAACTGCAGAAGGACTTCTCTACTCCTATACTGGACACATACTCCAGATGTGGTCTCACCAGAGCCCTCCTGTACAACTGCAGAAGGATCTCTATACTCCTATACTGGACACATACTGCAGTTGTGGTCTCACCAGAGCCCTGTACAACTGCAGAAGGACCTCCATACTCCTATACTGGACACATACTCCAGTTGTGGTCTCCCTAGAGCCCTCCTGTACAACTGCAGAAG
This sequence comes from Malacoraja senta, assembly GCA_038087875.1. Lineage (NCBI taxonomy): Eukaryota > Metazoa > Chordata > Chondrichthyes > Rajiformes > Rajidae > Malacoraja > Malacoraja senta. Next base: position 7,723 of record JAXLNO010000877.1, on the reverse strand, counting down.
GACCTCTATACTCCTATACTGGACGCATACTGCAGATGTGGTCTCACCAGAGCCCTCCTGTACAACTGCAGAAGGACCTCTGTACTCCTATACTCGACACATACTCCAGATGTGGTCTCACCAGAGCCCTCCTGTACAACTGCAGAAGGACCTCTATACTCCTATACTGGACGCATACTGCAGTTGTGGTCTCACCAGAGCCCTGTACAACTGCAGAAGGACCTCTATACTGCTATACGGGACACATACTCCAGATGTGGTCTCACCAAAGCCCTCCTGTACAACTGCAGAAGGACCTCTATACTCCTATACTGGACACATACTCCAGATGTGGTCTCACCAGAGCCCTCCTGTACAACTGCAGAAGGATCTCTATACTCCTATACTGGACACATACTCCAGATGTGGTCTCAGCAGAGCCCTGTACAACTGCAGAAGGACCTCTATACTCCTATACTGGACGCATACTCCAGATGTGGTCTCACCAGAGCCCTCCTGTACAACTGCAGAAGGACCGCTATAGTCCTATATTCGACACATACTCCAGATGTGGTCTCACCAGAGCCCTCCTGTACAACTGCAGATGGACCTCTATACTCCTATACTGGACACATACTGCAGTTGTGGTCTCACCAGAGCCCTGTACAACTGCAGAAGGACCTCTATACTCCTATACTGGACACATACTCCAGATGTGGTCTCACCAGAGCCCTCCTGTACAACTGCAGAAGGACCTCTATACTCCTATACTGGACACATACACCAGATGTGGTCTCACCAGAGCCCTCCTGTACAACTGCAGAAGGATCTCTATACTCCTATACTGGACACATACTCCAGATGTGGTCTCACCAGAGCCGTGTACAACTGCAGAAGGACCTCTATACTCCTATACTGGACACATACTCCAGATGTGGTCTCACCAGAGCCCTCCTCTACAACTGCAGAAGGACCTCTGTACTCCTATACTGGACACATACTGCAGATGTGGTCATACCAGAGCCCTCCTGTACAACTGCAGAAGGACCTCTATACTCCTATACTGGACACCTACTCCAGATGTGATCTTACCAGAGCCCTCCTGTACAGCTGCAGAAGGACCTCTATACTCTTATACTGGACATATTCCAGATGTGGTCTCACCAGAGCCCTCCTGTACAACTGCAGAAGGACCTCTATACTCCTATACTGGACACATACTCCAGATGTGGTCTCACCAGACCCCTCCTGTACAACTGCAGAAGGACTTCTCTACTCCTATACTGGACACATACTCCAGATGTGGTATCACCAGAGCCCTCCTGTACAACTGCAGAAGGACCTCTATACTCCTATACTGGACACATACTGCAGTTGTGGTCTCACCAGAGCCCTGTACAACTGCAGAAGGACCTCTATACTCCTATACTGGACACATACTCCAGTTGTGGTCTCCCCAGAGCCCTACTGTACAACTGCAGAAGGACATCTATAGTCCTATATTCGACACATACTCCAGATGTGGTCTCACCAGTGCCCTCCTGTACAACTGCAGAAGGACCTCTATACTCCTATACTGGACACATACTGCAGTTGTGGTCTCACCAGAGCCCTGTACAACTGCAGAAGGACCTCTATACTCCTATACTGGAAACATACTCCAGATGTGGTCTCACCAGAGCCCTCCTGTACAACTGCAGAAGGACCTCTATACTCCTATACTGGACACATACTCCAGATGTGGTCTCACCAGAGCCCTCCTGTACAACTGCAGAAGGACCTCTATACTCCTATACTGGACACATACTCCAGATGTGGTCTCACCAGAGCCCTGTACAACTGCAGAAGGACCTCTATACTCCTATACTGGACGCATACTCCAGATGTGGTCTCACCAGAGCCCTCCTGTACAACTGCAGAAGGACCGCTATAGTCCTATATTCGACACATACTCCAGATGTGGTCTCACCAGAGCCCTCCTGTAGTACTGCAGATGGACTTCTATACTCCTATACTGGACACATACTGCAGTTGTGGTCTCACCAGAGCCCTGTACAACTGCAGAAGGACCTCTATACTCCTATACTGGAGACATACTACAGATGTGGTCTCACCAGAGCCCTCCTGTACAACTGCAGAAGGACCTCTATACTCCTATACTGGACACATACTCCAGATGTGGTCTCACCAGAGCCCTCCTGTACAACTGCAGAAGGACCTCTATACTCCTATACTGGACACATACTCCAGATGTGGTCTCACTAGAGCCCTGTACAACTGCAGGACCTCTATGCTCCTATACTGGACACATACTCCAGATGTGGTCTCACCAGAGCCCTCCTGTACAACTGCAGAAGGACCTCTACACTCCTATACTGGACACATACTCCAGATGTGGTCTCACTAGAGCCCTGTACAACTGCAGGACCTCTATGCTCCTATACTGGACACATACTCCAGATGTGGTCTCACCAGAGCCCTCATGTACAACTGCAGAAGGACCTCTATATTCCTATAGTGGACACTTACTCCAGATGTGGTCTCACCAGAGCCCTCCTGTACAACTGCAGAAGGACCTCTATACTCCTATACTGGACACAATACTCCAGATGTCCCTCTAACCTTCAGCCCATTGGCCGGGCCGACTGTCCGTCTCCCACATCCTCCAATCAGCAACGAGAGAAGGCGGGACAACTTCCAACTCCTCCCCCCATTGGATGATCTGGCCGCCCATCACAAATGTCCATCCAATCAGCCACGTCTAGACTTGGGACAACCTCCTACTCCCCCGCCCATTGGCCGGTCCTTCCGTCCGTCAACCCGTCTCTAGCCCATTGGATGATCCGTCCGCCCATCACCCAGTCCCCATCCAATCAGCGCCTGCGGGAACAGAGGGTACAGAGAACATGCCTGATTGGCAGAAGGGTCACCTCCTGGGCTAGCACAGATGGGCCGAATGAGGGAATGCTTTCTGCAATTTTTCCAGCCAGCCTTGGGCCTAAAATAGATTCTGAGCCAGGCACGCAGCAAAATCCATTTTTTGGCCTTTTCCCTGTGCTGGCTGGCTGGCTGGCTGGCAAGGTGCTTTTAAGCCTTTAATGCATCACAGAGCCATGAGGGAATACTTGCTGCAATTTGACCAGCTTTGTGGGGCCAATAATGCATTCTCATAATCTCTCTCTCTCTCTCTCTCTCTCTCTCTCCCCCCCGTGTGTCCCTCCATCAGTACCACCACAGTGTGTCCCTCCATCAGTACCACCACAGTGTGTCCCTCCATCAGTACCACCACAGTGTGTCCCTCCATCAGTACCACCACAGTGTGTCACTGCATCAGTACCACCACAGTGTGTCCCTCCATCAGTACCACCACAGTGTGTCCCTCCATCAGTACCACCACAGTGTGTCACCGCATCAGTTCCACCACAGTGTGTCCCTCCATCAGTACCACCACAGTGTGTCCCTCCATCAGTACCACCACAGTGTGTCCCTCCATCAGTACCACCACAGTGTGTCCCTCCATCAGTACCACCACAGTGTGTCCCTCCATCAGTACCACCACAGTGTGTCCCTCCATCAGTACCACCACAGTGTGTCCCTCCATCAGTACCACCACAGTGTGCCCCTCCATCAGTACCACCACAGTGTGTCCCTCCATCAGTACCACCACAGTGTGCCCCTCCATCAGTACCACCAGTGTGTCCCTCCATCAATACCACCACAGTGTGTCCCTCCACCAGTACCACCACAGTGTGTCACTGCGTCAGTACCACCACAGTGTGTCCCTCCATCAGTACCACCACAGTGTGTCACCCCATCAGTACCACCACAGTGTGTCCCTCCATCAGTACCACCACAGTGTGTCCCTCCATCAGTACCCCACAGTGTGTCCCTCCATCAGTACCACCACAGTGTGTCCCTCCATCAGTACCACCACAGTGTGTCCCTCCACCAGTACCACCACAGTGTGTCACTGCGTCAGTTCTGCCCCATCTTTATCCCTCCATCAGTACTATCCCACTGTGTGTCACTCCATCAGTGGACGGAGAGAGGGCAGCCCAGAGAGGGGGAATAGAGAGCGTAGGAGAGAGAGTAACAGTTCAGAGAGAGTGACATCAGTAAGGATGGAGGGAGAGAGAAAGAGGGGAGGGAGAGGTGCTGCATCATTCGCTGTTTTATTTAGGTTTAGGGCAATTCTGAGGCGGCAATGTTTCTGTTCTCTGAGTGTCCTGAGTCTTTGGGTCGTTCCTCCACAGAGGTGATGAAGGATGGCAGAGAATGTTATTGTCCCATGGTATAGTCAGATCTATTCCAGGCAAGCAGGGAGTGAATGGTTCCCGGGGTCAGTCAGCGGGAGTGTGGGCTTGAGGTCACAGTCAGTGAAGCCGCGATCATATTGAGTGGTGAAGCAGAGTGGAGGGATGGGGGAGGATTTTATTTCGAGGTGATGTGTTGAACTAATTCTTCACCCTGTGGACAAAGGTCGCCCAGTCCAGTCCACCTTCAAACTGGGCACCAGAAGCCCTGAGAGGGTCCCTGGAATTTGGCATTGCCTTGCTGAGTGAAACGGATTGAAGGAAATCAGACAAACAACATGAGGTGGAGAGTTGGATCTGATGGAGTTTGAAACAATATCCCCTTTGCTGGAACAATGCCGTCGCTCCCAATATCCACCCCTCAGTATCTATCGCCACAATTCCCAGTCTTTGGAGTTTCTCAATCAATTCCCTGATTAAATCACAACCTGTCTCAGCAGGCATTTCACTCGGCTGATGTCATCTGTTTGTGAATCATTTCTAAATCTCTATTTTTAAACTCTGTTGAAACTTCACTGTCCCGGTGGAGACGGAAAATGGTATAAAATCTCCAGGAATGTTCTGTCCCAGCATTTCATTCCGAGACATTACCGGTAGCTCACGGGGACTCGTCGCTGGGCAGAGAAAATGGGGCACAGGGTAAAACTGGAGCAATATTACAGTGTGGAGAAAATCCTGTACGTGATCATTGCTGCCGTTGGGGTCCCTGGTAAGTGAGCAGAACAATTCAAGTTTTATAACTCCATCCGTGTGTTAACTGGTGTTGACCTGATTCTCATCATGTTACAAGTTCCCAACTGATGATCGTTGTACAAGAATATGTGAAGAATATCAATCCTCTCATTGAAATATTTGTGAATTAACGCTGCTGTGATTTGTCTTATTTTCAGACAGCTGAAACTAAGCCTCTTTTTCTCTCACTGCTGCCGGCCGGGAGCAACTAGAATGTTGTTCTTGCCTTCAGTGGGACCTTGCCCAGAGTTGTCCCAGTGCTCGGGACAGGCAAGCAGGCAGCTCTCCGGGACGGTGTGACTGGGAGAAAGGGGTTCACATTGTGAAGATCACTGTGTCTGAGTTATTGATCAGAGTGAACACCCGCTCCTGTGCACCCTGTGGAGTCTGTCTGTCACAGTCGGATTCCACCCACCGCCTGTTGGTCAATAATTGGATCCATCTCCTGGACCAGTGGCCGCGGATCTACCGGCGTGTGTGTGTGTGTGTGTGTTGTTACTTCACCTGCACCATCTTGAGTCTGCTGAGATTAGCCGCTGTATGTCTAAACTAACCAGACTAACTCCTCCCCCCTGTCTCTGTGCTTTGGTACATATATCCCACACCATCCATACATGGGGGTAATAGGTTGCATTCCTGGCACCGGCTGGATTTCGTGTGTGGGAAAGAACTGCAGATGCTGGTTTAAATCGAAGATAGACACAAAGTGCTGGAGTAACTCAGCGGGACGAGCAGCATCTCTGGAGAGAAGGAATGGGTGACGTTTCGGATCAAGACCCTTCTTCTGTCCCATTCCTTCTCTCCAGAGATGCTGCCTGTCCCGCTGAGTTACTCCGCTTTCTGCGTCGACCGTCTGGACCAGAAGGGGTGGACTCTCATTTGCAACAATTGGCCTCTGCTTCAGGAGGGAAGTGTGAAGGGCACCTTGTGTGGGCAGGGAGAGAAAGAGGAATATCAGGGATATTGGATATGGCGGCCATTGTAGTGCGTTCTTCCCCCAGCTTTACCTTTACCTTTAGAAAGGAGATGAGGAGGAATTTCTTTAGACAGAGGGTGGTGAATCTGTGGAATCCATTGCCGCAGACGCGGGTGGAAGCCAAGTCAATGGATAGTTTTAAGGCGGAGAGTGATAGATTCTTGATTAGTGCGGGTGTCGGGGGGTTACGGGGAGAAGGCAAGAGAATGGGGTTGAGAGGGAAATATAGATCGGCCATGATTGAATGGCGGAGTAGACATGATGGGCCGAATGGCCTAATTCTGCTACTACGAGCTGCACTCTTGTGTAAAGTGTTTAAGAAGGAACTGCAGATGCTGGAAAATCGAAGGTAGACAATGCTGGAGAAACTCAGCGGATGAGGCAGCATCTATGGAGCGAAGGAAATAGGTAACTATTTCTAGTCTGAAGAAGGGTTTCGGCCCGAAACGTTACCTGTTTCCTTCGTTCCATAGATGCTGCCTCACCCGCTGAGTTTCTCCAGCACTTTTGTCTGCTCTTGTGTAGTCCTTTCTGAGTAATTTCCCTTATCTGTGCTGAATGCTAACCTGGTTCTGGAAGGGCAGAGTTTGGGGATAATGCAATAGATGAAGTCGTTTGCTTCAAGAAGTCATTGGGATAACCTCAGTGGAAGCTTGAGTGTGATGAGTGGTGAGTCTGTGGAATTCTCTGTCTCAGAGGGCGGTGGAGGCAGGTTCTCTGGATGCTTTCAAAAGAGAATTAGATAGGGCTCTTAAAAATAGCGGAGTCAGGGGATATGGGGAGAAGGCAGGAACGGGGTACTGATTGGGGATGATCAGCCATGATCACATTGAATGGCGGTGTTGGCTCGAAGGGCCAAATGGCCTCCTCCTGCACCTGTTGTCTACTGAACTCACTGTGGAATGAATCCATTAACGGAGCCACTCTGCTGCCGGATTCCATGTTGTCCCTGCCTTCCCTCTGGAAGCCTCCCTCCTCGTCCCCATCAGATGCCGAGTTCCCAGACCCCTGGTTAAACGCGGCCGGCCGCTCACGGTTAAGTCTGTGAAAGCGGCCCCATCACAAACTGTGAGCAGCAGCAGGGTTCACTATAGAAAGGACCATTACGCCTATTGTAGCGGGTGGGTGGCTACTCGTTCCCTCCCCGCCCTTTACCCCACCCGCCCGTCACCATATCTCTTCTCCCCTGAAGCAGGCAGGCAGGTCGGGCACAGTCGGAGCCGGCTCTGACATTGTTAAACTTGCAGCAGCCGCGCACCGACTCCAACACTCCTGATCTTGAGCTGAAAGTCGAGCCGGTGTTCAGCCCCGGAGACCGTGTTGAGTAAATGCCCAGTGTCCGTTCCCTTGTCTTTCCGCAGTGAATTTAGTGGCGATTGTGATCCTGTCCCGGGGAAAGTGTGGCCTCTCCACCTGCACCACTCGCTACCTGGTGGCCATGGCAGCGGCCGATCTACTGGTCGCCATCACCGAGGTCATTTTGTATCAGCTCCGATCTCATTACTTTTATTGGAGTTTCCTGGCCATCACCCCTGTGTGTAGTGTTAACGCTGTACTGATGTTTGCAGCTACAGACTGTTCTGTCTGGTTCACCGTCACTTTCACCTTTGATCGCTTTGTCGCCATTTGTTGCCAGAAGCTGAAAATTAAATATTGCACCGGGAAAACTGCGGCTGTGGTTCTGGCAACAGCCGGCGTTCTGTTCTGTGTGAAAAACATTCCC